>VWZN01009846.1:193007-208696 GCA_013396955.1 Regulus satrapa | reverse complement strand
CTCAAGACATAGGTAAGAGAGAAATAACTATTAAATTCAATAATAATATTTGCAAATTATATTCATTTACATGTCTTAATAGTTGCATCAATTCCGATTCTTTTTTAGACTTCCATGTTCCATCTGAATACTTAACTAACATTCACATTAGGGATAAGGTGAGTACGTGTTTGTATGCGTGCATTTTTTGTCAATTTATTACCAGTAATTTTCTAAATTTTCTTTCAGATAGGTAATATTTAAAATCAGTCAAATTTGTGCATGTCCTCAGTCTTTCTAGAAGCGGTGTTGTGTTAACAGGCTGATAGGGCACATCAAGCACCCATTATATCTTACAAAAAGAGAATGGGTATGCAAAAGAAATAGGTAAAAGGCACAGTATGTTTTTAAGAGTTTGCCCTTCATGTGAAGTTGGAGTTCTTTGTGATGCAATTCAAATGGCAAATTAAATGGAGGTATTTCTTCCTGAGATAAGCTCGGAATTGTGTTCTCATTTATCTGTTGCATTCCGTATCTACATGAAAAGGGATTTTTTTGAGATACATTTTTTTTCAGCTGTTTGTAGGGATCATTGAAAAATAGCGTAAGAAATTTTAGTAGTGTTACTTAATAGGGCGTGAAGGGAGCAAATATATGCGGAAGTTTGGGTTTTTTTGGGTTTTTTCAAATCATATCATTAGATGGGAATACACAGGTACAGGGAGAAAATTCTATCTTGCTGGTTTGTTGCATCTGTATTTTTCTGTTGTATCCTTTAACTTGGAAAGGTTAACTAAAGCTGAAGAAAAATTGATTGTTTTAATAATTATTACTCTTGTTGTATTAGAATATAATTTTCAACACACTTAGAATGGAAAGATGGAAGTTCTGGATGTATCCTTGTGTTATTTAAGTGGGATAGTGTGTTTGAAAACATTTATCTATTGTGATTTTTCATCCTCATTTTCTTCAATCTTTTGCAGCTGGCTGCAATAAAACTTGGCCGATATGGAGAAGATCTCCTGTTTTATCTCTATTACATGAATGGAGGAGATGTATTACAGCTATTAGCAGCAGTAGAGCTGTACGTTCAAAATATTTTGTCAGTCTTATATGAGTTAATCTATTGCAGTAATGAAATGGCAGATGTTTAAAAAAAACCAAACCAAAACAAAAAACAAAACAAAAAACCAAGAAACAGAACACCCGAACAAGTTAGATATTAAAAGCAAGAAGCTTAGTCAATCTTGAACTGTAAATCTTTTTTTTAAATACCTCCTCCAACCTTAGAGTCATTTTGTACAGAGCTTTTTTTACATTTGTATAGTGGAAACCAAGAGCCCATCTCATGTATTTTGCATTATGGAGCACTGTGGAAAAAGTGGCAGGGGCCAGTCATTATTGAATGAGTAACTTACCTGTCATCAGCAAAATTAGAACCAGTAAATACTCATAAAAACAGTTTGTTGTTAGAACCTACCAGACTTGAGGTTTCTCATGTATTTTAGTTTGAGGTGTAATAACTGCATGGAAGAGGTATGAAGTCACAGGTTTAACCACGTCGTAGAAATTTTGTTTGGGATTTGAATGTATTGTACAGTTGTGATTGAAACCTTTAAAGTTAGTTCATCAAGTCCATTTCAGATAACTAACACTAAGAACCATTTTTCCTTTCTATTACAAATGAAAGATTTAACCGGGATTGGAGATACCACAAAGAAGAACGAGTATGGATCACCAGGGCACCCGGCATGGAGCCAACAATGAAAACCAATACGTACGAGAGGGGAACATATTACTTCTTTGACTGTCTTAACTGGAGGAAAGTAGCTAAGGTATCTTTTTTCCCTTGTGTAGATATATTACCTTTGTCAGCCATGTATTTTTACAAAGACAAGAGTAAAACACAAAAATCTTCACAAAAATATCAAACTTTTTAATCTCATTTTATTTAGGTTCATTACTTTAATTTCTGATGTCTGAGAGAAAAAAGTTGTCTGAAACACTGGCTTACTTGTGAAAAATAAGGGGCTGTCTCTCTTATTTCCAGTTTTCTTTGGGAGGTAGAAGGACATAAAACTTCTTTTAGGAGTTTTGTTAAAATTGAAAGATCTTCCCACAGCATAGAGCTGAAGAATGGAAAGCATTATTTGGCATTTTAGAAGTTGTACTTGCAAACATTTTCTTACTTTGTTTTAGAAAATTAAATAGGATGCTACCTCACCTCACTTAGGAATTTAAAATGTATTTGGGATGGTTGCAGGGAATGTGGTTTTGGGTACAATTTCTCCTTAACCATACTTAAAATTCCATGCTCTGTTGTTTGAAAATCAGAGTTCTTTAAAATAAATAGCTTCTTTAAAGGAGGAGGCATACTTCCATGATGCTTTTTTCTACACTCTAGACCAAAAGGCATTAAAAAAAATCAGAAAGCTATAGCTTTTTCCCTTCCCAGCTGTCATGATCTATTTGTCCCATTCTGTCCATTGATATTGTCAACAATTTTCTATGTCAGACCATCTGTAGATACAGTGTCACACTCTTCTCTAAAAAACAATAGATCAAGGCTTCAAGGTTAATGTTATTTGAACTCAGTAGATTTGATTCCAACATGTTATAGTTATATTTTGTGGTTCCACGTGTTAGGTATTTCATAGAATAGAAGATCTTTTCACCTGTAGCCCAACTTAAGAATTGTTTGCTGAAAATGCATTTAATTTCTGTGGGCAAGTTGTATCTGTACACTTGAAGATTATGAAAGATTGCATGAAATAGTTATATGTCTGGTGATGTGTTTTCAAGCATCCATTTTAAAGAGAATAAAGGTCAGGGTCCTCCTCTGTCTATACAGCAGTTTGCCATCTAGACATTAACTAGATAAATGCTATTTTTATTTCCTCCTCCACTCCCTCCACCCAGTAATTTTGCATAGTTTGTGCAAACTCCTCTCAGGAATTAACATTCCAGATTCCCTGAAGGATGCGGGAGGTTCTTTAGTCTAATTGCACGTGTGACTCCTTTCCTCTGCTGCCTTTCTGCTGTTGCAGGAAAACCCAAGAAGCTGTAACTGGCAGTTTTAATGGTGAGCCCTGCTTTTATGGTTTTTCCTAAGTGCAAGGAAATTCCAAAACCTCTAAACAAAAGCAGCACTCCTCAAAAAGAAAACTCAAACAAAAGGAAAGTTATTGTTTCCACTCGAATTATTAATTTGCTGCATGGTATGCTTCCTTACATTCCCCAAGATGCTGTTTAAAGCTATTTTATTATTGCTTAAGATGATCAGAGGGGAAGCAATTACCTCTTGAAAGGATAGATTTCTTTTCTGGAGTCAACTGAGTGCGTTCTATTTATTTACAAGCAACAAGCCTCATGTAGTTCCTCGTATCAATGGAATTGCAGTTTTAGCTTCTGTGGACACACAACAAATTTATTTTTATTAGGAGGAAGTGGTGCCCATTGTATAAGGACAGTAACCTCTTCAGTGTGTCCTTTTTCTACTTGTAGTAAATGTGTGCAGGTGCTGTTTGATGCTCAGCATTACTCTTTAAGACGGTATTGTCTCTGTTTGGAATCCTGAGTGCTGTTCTGAAACTCAGCATCCAGTGCTTGAGTGATGTACACTCCATCCTCCTGTTGGGCTTTCCTGAGATACTGGAGAGATAGGAACACTACTGTTCTCTGAATGGTTTTTCACAAGATATACATGGATTTTACCCTTTTTATTTGCATTTGGGAAGTAGTTCCCCCCAACATCAAGAAGCAATTGATAGCTAGTAAGGAGGGGGGATAGTATTTTCCAAAGTTCTGCACTTGCTCTGGTATTGCAACAAGTAATGTGGTTATTTTATTTATTTCATGCCAATGTCCATAAGAAGCAATGATACCTTTTCTTTTAGGCTTGTGTATTCCATAATGTAAAAAATAAAACTGGAACATTATTTTTAAAGTTTTATCTAACTTTGAGCTGGCAAATAGAGCATTCAGGAAGCTAGAGAATGATTTTGGGAAAAATTGAGATTTTTTTGTTGCACGGAAAGGGAGTTGCATACCAGAAATAATTCTGCAATAATTTTCACCTTTGATAAATAAATAAGAACCTTAGGTACATGTGATACGATCTTAGCATTCCATGGTGATGTTGTTACCTCTGATACTATTTTCTGGAGTGGACATTTCCTCTGAAGAAGGCTGATACAGACTCACTGTCACAAGAGCAGCAGTGTTTGATAACACCGTGCTGCTTTGGATGCAAAGAAAAGTATTGGCAAAGTAACTTTTTTCTAACAAATGTGGAAGTAATTAAGAAATATTTCAGGAAATCAGACCTATAAGGAGCTGGAACAAAAAGAATCCTGATAAATTGCAATCTTGTGTCATTACTATTACGTTATTAGTGGATGCTGGGAATACCAGTTCCTTAGAAGGCCACTCAGTAATAATTGCTGCTATACAGTTTAACTAGCTGTTTTCTGAAGCAGGCATGCAGGAATACTTGCTCATAAATTACTGTATCATATGTGCATATTCAATTATTTTTCAAGGTGCTTTATAAATTCGGTTCTTATTCTAGTGTAGATGCTCAAATATAGGGCAGCACATACTTTAATGTGTTGTGCTTTGCAGACATAGTGTATTTTGCATTATGAGCTGATGTATTTATTGTCCCTATTTTAAATTGCACTGCAGTATGAAACATTGCTGTGGTGAAATACAGCAGCTTACTTTAGATAACACAACTAAATCTCAAGACTTAGGTTTGTAAAAAAAACATGAACCAGTTGTGATTTAGTAGATTTAGTGTTCTGGATTGGCTTTAACAAAAGTAAAGGAGGCCGAATAACTTATTTCAAGAAAAATCAAATAATATATTTCCTTTTTTTAATTAACTGTAGGCTCTACTTTTATATTCTTAATAGATAGTTGACTGAAGAAGGAAATTCAGAAGAGTAGCTGAGTAATGAGAAATCCTAAACTATTAGGAAATAAAATCAAATTGATTCTGTTTTGACACATGGTAGTAAAAAGTGAAAAAATATTAATTATAAACTTCAAATTCACCTTAAGTCCAAAGTAAAAAGCAAAAACAATTCTGATTACAGATGTTTGTTACATGGTTTTTCATCCCGGGGTATGTGGGAGGTATGTTGTGGTTAAAGACTTTGCTTTTTTTCTACTGAGGTTTTGACTATAGTTCTCTGCCGTTGACACATGAGAGAGAAAGGGAAGTAGCTCTGACACCAAAAGTGCTTTCTACAATTGCACATTTACTGAAATCCTGACTGAACTTGTCTGAAGGAGGCTGTTTGAATTTCTCCTCCTTACTTTTCAATAAGGGGAATTAATTTAAGTACAAGATTACAAAACCATTTGACATTGATGTTATAGTTCTAAAACATGGAATTCTCTATGGGAGAGAAAATTAAATTTTTAAGTGTTTATTTGCTTGCCAGGGTTGCTGTCTAGATTAAATTATTCCCTGTCCTGTCAAGATCAATATTAATTGAAATAATTTCATAATTACTAGAAAGTTAAATTTATGATTCCAGTATAGATGTGACATATATTCCAGCTCAATCTCTAAAGTGGGTCATCTTTAAGTCGCTATAAATGTTGCTTTTAAGTTCCATTTGGAATTTTTAAGCTAGCTGTGGGATTTCTACCCTCTGCTCTCGTGGATTTAGGCAGTCCAGAATATTTTGTCCTCAGGATACCTCCTATTCTGCAAACTTCTTTTGTTTAGTTTTACTCTATAGCTGCTATGGATCAGCCTAAGCAATCCTCTCCTACCTCAAGTATCCTTGCCCGTTACTGTTTGTACATGCACACACTGATGTAGCTTTGCTATCAGAGCAAGTTTTCAGGATGACATGAGAGGTGGTTATTGTCTTTGCATACAACAATTTATTTAGTGTCACACATGCTCTAAGCTTTCACACACATTCAGTATTCATTATTCCTGGTTAATAAAAGGTGTTTAAGTTTTAATTATTACCTCCATGTGAAAAAGAAAGCAATTTTAACATATTTATCAATTGTTACATGGATTTTTTTTTTTTTACATTTTATTTATATCTGTTTATGTTAAATAATGCCACTGCTGCTCTTGACATCCTAAACCACGATGGCAAGAGCAAAACCATAAAGTATACTGCAATTATTCTCCCCTCTGTAATAAATAATTGGTATTTAGTTTCCAGAAATACTGGTCAATTAATTCTTTTTTTAGGTATTGTCAGCCAGAACTTCAGGTATTCTTGTATGCTACTGAATATTGAATTTGAGCTTTACTGACACTGGAATGCAAATCAGGAAGGCTGTTTTAAGCCTGTTTATTTTAGCAGTCAACTGCAGTTTGAAGTATGAACTCACATACTTTTAGAGAAAATCTGATAGGGAAACATACTCCTCCTGAAGGAGGGACCTCTGGTTGGTGGGACACAAAGGATTGCTCAGCCCCCTGAGCATTTATTCCAGACACCTGGCTTACAGCTCCCACTGCCAGGGGAGGCTCACAACGACCTTAAGTTTGCAAAACCCCGCTGAGACTGTTTTCTGATACTTACTGTATCTTACCAGTTTAATTAGCAATTTTCCATGGGTAATTTTGAAGGCGTTTCAGAGCTTGTGGAAGTTCAGTTAACTGAAGCTGACCACAGATTGGTAGTATCTGCAGGCCCTTCATGATTATGTGCAAGATAGAAACTTAGAGAGCCATGAAAGGCACAGGGAAAGCTTGAGTGGTATCTCTTATATTATAAAATGACTGCAGAATTAGGGAGATCATGGAATCATAGAATGGTTTGGGTCGGAAGAAACATTAAAGACCATCTTGTTCAGCCCCGGTACCAGGGACAAGAACACCTTCCAGTAGACCATGTTGCTCAGAGCCCCATCCAGCCTGGTCTTAAACACTTCAGTGATGGGGTAGCCACAATTTCTCTTGGTAGCCTGTTCCAGTGCCTTGCCACCCTCACAGTAAATAATTTTATTTCTAATACCTGATCTAAATGCTTCCCTTCTTCAGCTTAAGGCCATCCCCCCTTGTTCTATGACTACATGCCCTCACAAAAAGTCCCTTTTCACCCTTCCTGTAGGCCCCCTAATACCCACCCAACTTAATCCAGCCTTTGATTAAGTACTAAGGTACATGTACAGACTTGTACCCTTGATCTTGCTTCTTACCCAAGGGGGGAGGGAGCAGCATCTCTTCAGTCTCAGCATGTGTGCATCTGCACTAAAAGCGAACATACACCAACTGGCATGCAGTTTTTATTAGGAATGCCAGAAGCAATTCACTTGTGTATACATGACCTAAAGAAGCTCAAACAAACAAACAAACATACTATCTAAATAAGTAATCAAACAGCACCCACAACCCAATTTTTTTTTTAATTGGTTGGAGTGGAGAGCCAGGAACTAGAAATGAAGCAGATGTAACCTCACACAACGTTTCCTAGGGTTTTCCAGTTTTAGGGACAGTATTCTCAGAGAGTACAGAATGCTTCACATTTTCCACTACTTAGTTTCCTTACCATACTGTTTGTTTTTCTATGCTAAATGGACCTTGTTTTGACTTAAAAGAAAAGAGGTCTTAAAGCTGGATTTCCTAGATTTTATTTCTGTTTTTCAGTTAATTTAGTACAGATTGACATGTACTGAAATATTATACTATTTATTTCACTTTAGAGAGTGTTCTAAAGTAATCTCTTCATTACTCATGTGTTTTCTCTGTGAGAATAGTGGGCTACATTTGCTTTGCAGATACAGGTGATCTTCTGTTGATGTTCTCCACCAAGTTAGATAAAGTAAATTACTGTGCTTGTCCAAAGTTGTTATTGTTGAATTACCAAGACGTACCTCAAAGGACAGTTCTTAGACTTCTGTTTACACTGTTTCTTGAATGAAGATAAAATAGGGATGAGACCCAGTTAAATTGATGAAAGGATCTGAAAAATATAAGAATTCAGGTTTAGTGGGTCTGGGGCTTAAATATGAGTTTGAAATATAGAGGAATATTTTGATAAATTTTGACGTGTGTTTCAGTACTTTGTACCTGGACGTTTTGACAGAATCATTTAGGTTAGAAAAGACTTCCGAGATCAGATCCAGCCTTTGACTGATCACCACCATGTCAAACACACCTTAGCACTAAGTCCAGTTGTTTCCTGAACACCTGCCCTGTGTCCAACCAGCACCTTCTCCCCATGTGCATCATGAAGCTGCTTGGTCTGGTAGTGTGACACAAAAATATTCCCAAACTTTAGCTCCTCCAGAATAAGCCTCTATACTCCTGATATGTTGAAAGACAGCTTTTGTTTATAATTCAGCTCACGCTGTGATTGGGTATTTGTGTATGTGCACACATAAAATTATTTGAGATTACAGCAAGGGTTCTGAGGGTCATGTAGCATTCAAAAGAGTAGGAGAGCCTATGTGTTGTGGGTGTCATGGCTTAGGTTTGTTGTAATTTACTCCCTTTTTTCCCTTAAAATATGGAATTCAAGATAGCAAAGTCACATGGTTGTTTAGCCTTAGAATAAGCTAGTATTTGATCTCCTCTGTATTTGTGCTTTTCAAGTATGGCTGGTTGACCAGGCCTTGACAGGTAAATGATGCATTGTTTTATTTGTATTTGTCTTTTTTTTTTCCCTTCACTGTAGGAGTTCCACCTGGAATATGACAAATTAGAAGAAAGGCCTCATCTGCCATCAACCTTCAACTACAACCCTGCTCAGCAAGCCTTCTAAAGACTTCCCTTTTCTTGGGGTATGGCTGTCTCAGCACAATACTCAACATAACTGCAGAACTGATGTGGCTCAGGCATCCTGGTTTTAATTCCTTGAGGATCTGGCAATTGGCTCATGCGAAGGGTCACCATTTGAGGTCCTGCCTTACTAATTATGTGCTGCCCAACAACTAAATTTGTAATTGTTTTTCTTTAGTTTGAGCAGGGTCTGAATTTTTGTTTTTGTTTTCTTTTTTTGCCAGCAGACAAGCTTGGGTCTGTAAAGACAAGCGAGTACACTGACAAAAGTTTACCACTTAGTTTTCCAAAATGTAAAAACAAAAAAAAAGAAAAAAGACAAAAAATTAGACAACAAAATTTGCATTGTTCATTGTAGCACTATTGGTAATAAAAAATGTTTGTGCATTTTTATGTGAAGATCCTTCTCGTATTTCATTTGGAAAGATGAGCAAGGTTTGCTTCCTTCATTTTACTTCCCCTTCTGTCTTTGAAAGGCAGTTTTCGCCAAGCTTAATGCAAGAATATCTGACTGTTTAGAAGAAAGATATTGCCACAGTCTCTGGTTAGTTTCCAGAGTTGTGTATTACTGAGCTTCATCTTTCCAGAATGAGCAAAACACTGTCCAGTCTTTGTTACGATTTTGTAATAAATGTGTACATTTTTTTTAAATTTTTGGACATCACATGAATAAAGGTATGTATGTACGAATGTGTATATATTATATATATGACATCTATTTTGGAAAATGTTTGCCCTGCTGTACCTCATTTTTAGGAGGTGTGCATGGATGCAATATATGAAAACGGGACATTCTGGAACTGCTGGTCAGGGGACTACTTTGTCGCCCTGTGCACTAAAGGGCCAGATTTTCAGCAGCCAAGGACATCCATACCCAAGTGAATGTGATGGGACTTAAAGAAGTGAACTGAGACAATTCACTCTGGCTGTTTGAACAGCAGCGTTTCATAGGAAGAGAAAAAAAAAAAAAGATCAATCTTGTATTTTCTGACCACATAAAGGCTTCTTCTCTTTGTAATAAAGTAGAAAAGCTCTCCTCACTGCAGTGTTGACTTTGATTTGAGATTGTGAAATTATTTCTTCAACAATGAAAAATGGAAAAAAAAATTGAAGTATTAAAACTATCGAGCTGTACAGTGGTTGAGACACTTGAAGAGTCTTTTTGCTGCTGACAAGTAAATTTATGAGAATTTCTTATTCTTTTCCACAGTAAAAGTTTCCACGACTAAAACCTTTGGTTAACTTTGGTTTCAGATCCCCTCTCTATAATAGCAAATAATTCTTAGAAAGATGGGTGGGGGTACCCAAATGATGTCAAATGATAGAAAGATGCTTCAAGAATTCGTCACCGGGGAAAAACTTGGGTTAGAACTGATCACAGCTTAGTTACATGTTGATGTTTTGCCACTTAAAACAGAAATACATTTCATTTGGTGATTGCTATTACTTGAACTTCCAGATGCAAATAAACGTGAATATAGACTGGTTCTGAAAACTGTAACTGTTCTGAGCAGAGAAAGAAAAACCTGAACTGTTGAGATAGTTTTCTTTTTCTAGATGTGATTGCCACTTCTCACTGAGTTGCCTCTGGTGATGCTGATCATGGAAAAATACCTGAAATTACCAAAGCAAGAAAAGACATGTTAGTGAATCCCGGGATTTTGTTTTTCCATTTTGACACATTTTTCTGTGTAGTGCAAAAGCAGCTTGTTTGCATGTATTGAATTATGCTTGGAAATTGGACCATTAGTGGCCTTGCTGTGGTTCTGTATCAGGTGTATGGCAAATTTTAAATTCTGAACTCTTTTTCATATCTATTTTAAGATGGTAAACATAAAAATATAAGCCTGTTTATTATATTTTTTTCTATTATTAAAGCAAAGTTTTCCCAGCTTGAAAGAAGAGAATGGTTATAATCCACATAACTGACACAGCTGAAAAAGATGGTGGCTTTTTGTGAAACCAAAGCAGATTCAAATATATATTTGATTATCTAAACATAAATTTATAGATTTATGTTTGGATCATCAAATATATATTTGAACCTGCAAAAGTATCTTGTTCTCTCCACAATTAATATTACCTTTTTTTACTTTCAGAGGTTTGCTGTGACCTTTTCTTTTTTTTTTTTTAGTAAGGATTCCTGAAGTGATATTTCCTTCTTCAAAACAAATCTAGTTACTTCTCATGTTCACGGGAATTAACAGCATATGGTAAAGGGGGCAAGGTCAATGACATTAAAATACTAAAAACCTATGACACTTTTAAAAACAATTAAGCTGAAACTGGGAACCTAAGTTCTTCCAAAAAGTACTTGATGACACAGTTGTATTCAGCCCACCCAGTCATTCAGAAATGTGAAATGTCTGATTTTGGGAAACTTCTCACCTGTGAGCACAGAACTGGTTCTTTGTTCCTTCCAGGTGGAAGAACAGTCTGGCTCTCATTTATCAATTAAATAAGCATAGATGGAGATTTTAAAATTTGTGACTTAATTCCATACTACACTCTGGGTTGAAGCAAGAGAAACGGTTACAAACAGAAAACAAGGTGTACAATTGAAATCGCTTCTTAACTGGGAACATATTAGTTTTTAAAATTGAAAAAAAAGAACTATGCATTTTTTACTGAAAGGAAGAAAAACTCGGCCCTCATTTACATACTCATGTGACAAATGGGTGACTGAATTGCCCTGCAGATTTTCAGACTGACAGTTAAGGTATAGGACTTAGTAAATATGTTTTTACATTCACCTAACACTATAAATAGGGAGATACTAGAATGCTGGTTTTTAAACTACCTTTATTTGAGGTGGGTGTTTTTCCCCCTAACTAGTTTTGTACAACGATGTGCAAGGTAAGTTCTGAGTAGAAAACCCAGTGTTCTTGGCAAGAGGTAGAAGTATTCCTGTTTCTGGCCTGTCCAACATGCTCCCATAGTCCTTGTTGCATATTGTTTACAAATCTTTATTGAACAGTTAGCTCCACTTTCCTTCAAATCCACTGCCTGCAACTTCTAGGGTTTACATAAGTTTCACTGATCTGGTTACACCTGGTATTTCAACAATTGTCACTCAAACCACTCTGCTGGTGGAAAAAGCAAAGGTATCAGAGAGTCATGGAGGAAAGGGTTAAAGATGCTCCACTGGGATGTTTAAAAATGAACAAATAAAAAAAACCCATCCAGCACTCAATCTCTTCTACCTTAGTACCTGTAGCCACAACTACATAAGCACATGAGAACCTTCATGGGCTTGATTAATCTAATTGAAGACCCAAGTAATCCAGGGAAGCCTGCAAATACTCACGTGGGTAAAAATATTTTTCACGTGACCGTGACCTTCAGGGAAGTGTCAGCCTCGCTGTCAGCCTGTGTTGGGATTCTCCGGTGACCACACCACTCCCTCGTGGCGGTGACATTTCTGCGCTGCAAAGATCGCGTCACTTCGCTGCGGGGCGTGTCTGGAGTCCTCCCTGTCCCCAGGCCACGGCTTCTTCTACCTGTCTGTTTCCATTTTACAGCTTCCATGAAAAAAGGGAGGGTGTACCTAAATAAGAGCTTGTGTATTGTAGTCAGATGCAAGCTTTTTGCAGAATCTTGAGGGGCTGTTTCTGTTGACCACGCAGAGAGCAGAAACAGTCTTTGGCATGGCCTAGGCAGTGCTGGGAAACCGAGGTCGGTGTGGCCATCAGCTTGGTGCTGAGTGGCTTCTAGGTGGCCGTGGCTATGGAACAAGGCTGTCCACCTTCTAAATAGTACTGCTTAAAGTTATAAATAAATACTAGTCACCTAAAAGAGACTTTCCCCTTCTCCCCCCTCCACCAATTCCCGTTAACTTCCAGTTGAAAATGCTTCCATAGCTGGACATTGAATGAAACAAAAAGGAAAGGTTGCTATCTGTCCCACCCAAGAAAAGCCTGTAAATGCACAGCTGCCATCCTAAGCATGGGATAGCTAGACAGTACTTTTGGTTGAAGATACTAACTATAATAATGGCTGTTAAAGCCAAATTTTTATGTGTGCATAGTTTTCAAGTACTTTTTCATTGTGTACCCCAAAATTTGCCACTGCCCAAAATTACCTTCTTAGTGCAATCTGCATTACCAGAATTCAGCTTCTACTAGCTTTAGTCTGCATTGACAGCTGATGCTTTTCATGTATAGTATGTGAATTAAGTTTTTGTTTCTCTATGATAAGCATGCTTGCTCTTATTTCCATAAATCTGAAAGCTGCCAGTACATTAGAAAGACCTGAGGAAATACAGCTGGATAACTTTGAAATTTTGCTTCAATAGTTTCAGTAGCTTTATCACTTAAAACCACATTACTGTTAGAGGTAAACTTCTTTAAAGTAACGTTAAAACACATTGAACAATGGTTTTGACTGATTCAGCTCATTTTTGGATTAGCAGTGCTAACCAAGTTTGCATATTATTTTTCTAGGTTTCAGTTTCTCATTTCCCTTTCATTAATACCAAGATTGTCCTCTTGGTATTAATGAGTTAATATATACGTGGGTATATGTCAGTTTTTTCCCTGATGAAACTTGCCAAAACAGTTTTCTGTAAAATCCCCTTTTTGAACTCCCTCTGATTTAGCAAACAATCCAGTGAAGTAGCCAGTTTTCATCATTGGACCGTCCTGCATCAGCTGTAAACAGTTCTGATGAGGAGCTAAAGGAAGGCTGGTGCTCTAAGGCTTCTCTAGTGCAGACACTGATGAACTTCTGTGGAAACCCTTCCGTAGAAACCATTCTCTAAGCTCTAATTCTTGACTAAAGGTTGGTTTGATTGTTCCAGAGATCTCTCTTCCCTTGGCGAGTTTACTTCTGGTGGGCATCGCAGTGTTGGCTGTTAAAAGGCATTCTGTCGTGTATACAGAGCTTTGCTTCTGGAAAAGGCAGTTCATTACTGGCACTTCCCTGGAAGAGGTGCAGTCAGTGTCCCAGGGACTGGGCTGGGGCAGGGAGGGGGGGTGTGAGCCCAGTCCCAGGACGTGGTGTCAGAGCTGCACCCAGCTCCAGGTGCCTGACTGAGGCAGGGGTGCTCTCAGCACTGGCCCTACCTGGTGGGTCAGGTGCAGCTGGCCACAGGTAAGGCTGTCCCTTGGCTGTGGAGCAAGGAAGGGCCCAAGAGAGCAGGCAGCACCCTGTTCTGCTGTTGAGATCCTCATGCCGACACTGAACTTCGTATGGCAGCTTTCTCAGCCCCGGTGGCTCCTGGGGCAGCCCGTGGTCCCAGAGCCAGTATCCCCACTCCTGCCCCCAGAGCTAAAATCTTCACAACAGACCTCCTTTGCTCGGCTACAGTGATCAGGTGTTGATCATTTTTCACTTCCAGATGATCCAAATACACTTTGAGTCTTGACTGAGTCATTTGAGCAGACGTTCAAAATCTGTGAGACCACCTGGTGAATGTTAAGGACCATTCCCAGTGAAAGCACAGCTTCAGCATCTCCCCAGCTGTGGATGATGATGGTGCTGGATGCACACAGGAGGACAAGCTCAAGGTTGCTCTGTCACCCAGTGAGCTGTTGCCTTAATTTCTGTCTGACAGCACTCCACGTACAAGGGATTGCAGGGAGTTGAACCAGGTATGGAAGGGCCAGACAGAAAGAAGCTAAAGCTCATTTACACGGAGAAAGCAGAGCTGGAGCTTCCCTTTCAGGTGGTAAGTGACTGATCGACCTGATTCCAATTTTATTTTTTATGTTACGAAAACTCTATGCCTCCAACAAGCCTCCACCAGTAGAGACTGCTGTCACCACAATGCTGGCAGCAAACCTGATGATGGGAATGGATGAACAGAGCCAAGGACTAAGCAAGTTGAGTTCAGCTGCTGTATAAGCACCTGTTTAAGTGGCAGGTTTAAGTACTGGTACACTTTTTCAGAAACCTTTTGATAATCAGGGCAGGCAACTGCAAAGCAGCTGGCCTGAGAGGATTGTGGTAGAGTGCACTTGTGCAAGCAAGGACAATATTTACATCCATCTATATTCATGGCACAGCGTGGACTCTTAATAGCCTTCCTGCCAAACCTTGCTCAATAGTCCATTTGGACAACCCATGGATCAGCTTCATTTATTAAAGTTTGACATTGCCCTCAGCGGTGGGAAAGGGATTGAAAAAGGAAAAGTGCTATTTCCTGAATTTTTTCTGTGTTCCTGTACCTTTTTGTCTGCTGTGTCATCGAGTTTGGCTGTCAGCTCTGGGGCTCCCATTTTGTTCTACCTAATTGTCTGTGATAAAGATGACAGAATACAAATACAAGTATTGCTTATGGTACTTTGGCACCGAAGAGCTTCTTGTGTAGCCACAGTGGGAAATGCTGGGTAACAACCAAACTTTATTTGCCAAATAAATATATTTTCTTGAATCAGCTGCTTTTCTTGAAAACCTGCATGGAGGAGAGCACTTCTTAGGGAGAACCTTCAAAGGTCAATACTTTCCCCGTTCAAAGCAATTTCTGAGTGTGATAGCTATCATCTTTCTTACCTGTTATCTCTGTCTCTGCTGTGCAGATGCTGGTTTTGGGGCTGGCCAGAACACTTTACCCTGCACCCCAAAAAGGTTAACATTTGGCCAATTCCCGTTATGTCCCTTCTCAATAAGGTGAAAATAGAAGCTGCCTTCTCACTTGTAGATACTTAGTGTCTTCAATTTCAGGATCTCCAGGACATAACCAAGCCACCGGTGAGATGTTACCTTAGAGGAGGGGACACAATGCACCTAAAGGACCCCACCCTCTTCTAGATATTGTACATTGCATGATGGTACCCAGTATTAATCCGGACTAGCCCTCTGCACAGCAAATCTCCAGGTCAGATAATCCCGTTGCAAGCTGTCCCTTTCCACCCCCGGAGGGCCCTGAATTAGGTCAAACGGGATTAAATTTGCATTTTATTTATTTATCTTCTTTTTCTTTTTTTTCTTTTTTTTTTTTTTAAAC
>VWZN01009846.1:130564-191723 GCA_013396955.1 Regulus satrapa | reverse complement strand
CTGCCCCGCCCCGCGGGAGCCCCGGGACGGCGGTGGGGACACGGCAGAGGCTCCTGCCTGCTGCCGGCGGGGAGGCTCTGTGTGCCCGGGCACTGCCCGCCGAGCTGTGCCTTGCGGAGGGTGGGGGGCTGCCAGCGCCGCTCCCCGAGGCGGAGGAATTGGGGAGGAATGTGGACGGAGCCGCTGCTGGCGGGGCGCTGGGGAAGGGGCTGCACCAAAACAGAGGTTTCCTCCGAGCTGCTTTGATTCTTAAACTCCTCCATCACCTGCGCGAAAAAAAAAAGACCAAATGAAGAATTAGTGAAAGTTTGTATCTCCCAGCCAACCGGGGAAGTCTGAAGGCAATGTGTGACCTGTGCTTTCTCTTTCTTTAAAGGCAGTTATTCTGCCTTCTCCTTTTCCTTTTTATGCTGGGTAAAGAGGGCCTTGACAGCACGCACCTGAGTGGAGGAGATCTTATTAAATAATTTTAAGAAGGAAAAAAAAAAAAAGTGTTGGAATCCTCCTACTCCTGAAAGAACTTGAAATTGGGTGTGTACTGGAGAAGGAAAATTCAGCTCTTTGATCGAGATGTGGGTGTAACATAGTGCCAAGGGCCATCCTAAGTGCGATGCAGGGGTCTGTTCGCAGGGGCTGGGAAGCAGGTTTGGATATCCAGCTGGGATGTGCAGCCTCACATCTCCTCAGCCATACTTGCACTGGTGTGCTCTGTCCCTTGGAAGGCAGCTTGAGTTTCACACTCAGGGTTTGAGGGTTGCCTTTTTCCCCTTGGCAGCTTCGAAAGGTGGTCGGGGTAAAAATCAGCAGAGTAAGTAGCAGGATGGTAAATCTTTAAATGGATTAAATTGTTGGCACGGCTCAGAAGTGATGAGTGATTGAAGCTGCAGTGCTGGATGGAGCCTGATCACAAAGCAGGTGAAATGTTGGCCTGTGAGGGAGCTTTGCAAATCTTTTTGTGGGAGTGCTGCTGCCAGGCTCCCTGTGGAGAGGGTTGCTGTGGCAGAGGTGTGCCAGGAGTGCCCAAGCTGTCTGAGCTGCAGGACCTCTCTAAACGTCTCTTGATTTGCAGGTGGGCAGGGGGGAGTTGGTAAAAAGCAGGAGAAAAGTCACCCTTTTGATCCGGGGTGAAGATGAAGCGGCTCTGCAGAGGGTGCAGTGTGGGTGTCCCCAGGCACAGCCCTGTGGCTCTGCTGTGGCCATCTCCAGCAAGGACAGGAGCTGGGAGCCGATTGCCACCAGCCTGCCTGGGCTCAGCAGCTCTGGCAGCACCCGCAGGTTCAGCAGCTGCTCTCAAACTGGACCGTGGTTGCAATAGCTTTCTGAGTAGTCCAAGCGTTTCATTTTGGTTTTGCTTCTTGAGCCTGTTTTCTTCTGCCTTTCTGAAAGTGAGGTGGGAAGAGAAGAAGTGCAGGGAGGCACTCAGAGCTTCAGAAGTAATGCTGGCAAACGTCACTCAGAAAACTACTTATATTTAACATTTAATTTTATGTGAACTCTTAATAAGAAAACAGGGCTGTTGGCAGTGCGTGGTATTTTCAAGCTTTTACAAATATAATCTGTTTTCTTTACCTTGCATCTCTAGGTGTGGGCTGTTTTTCCTGGGTTATTGATTGCTGAGGATTAAATCTGATTTACCAGATGTGGCCAAGCAGAAAGGATGCATTTTTTTAATGTAACTGCATTCTTTGGTAGTAATTGAATTTATCTCAGTGGAAAACTGTGTAGAAAAAATGTGCTCTAATTATTTTCCCTACTTTAAGAAGCTTATGTAAAACAAATTCAAAATAGAAGAAAAGCTGGTTAGGTCTCATCGGGAAAACATACCTTTGTAAGGGACTGAAGTCTGTAACTGTTGCTTTGGGTTTCCCTTTTTTTCCCTAGCTCAACATCTGCAGTGCCAAACACTCTCCTTCAATTTTTGATTTAAGACCTCGCTGTCTTTAAAGGCTTTCAAGATTTTATGCTGAAATACATTAGTTAGAGCCACAGAGTAGGAATTTGCTGAATGTAATGCTCAGGATCCTGTACATATTTATGAACAAACACTTAGAGTACTGTTCAACCCTTCCTGTTCCCATCACATTTTTGTGCTATGCTTCCTTGTATTCATGTACTTAGGCATACATACAGGTTAATCAGTTCCAGCTAGCTAGAAGGGAAAAAAAGACCAGTTTCGTTTTAATAGCTTTTGGTTTTGAACAGTTTTAAAATTTTACTTTCTGTTTAGCTGCTTCTCTTTGTAGGTAGTAATTTTTCCTTGCAAATAAATAGTGTTGAAAATCATAGTTCAGGCTCCTTACAACACACAACAATACTAAATCAGTTGGCAGTTGCCTCCAACTGATTGGGAGGCACTCCCTCCAAAAATCCCCAGTGTATTTGGTTAAAAATCTTGGGTTAAAAATCTTATACTTTTTGTAGTAGAGTGGACTAACATATAAACATATCACAGATATGAATCTCTCTGTTCTAGGGAAGAAAAACCTTTTTCAAGATGCAGGAAAAAGAATTTTTTTTTTTTTCTTCTCTTGCTTTCTAAGATAATCACATCATTGTACAGCCCAGGATTGATTTTAGCTCTTAAAAGATTATATAGCTGGGTCAGAGTTAATCCAGGAATGTATATATAAAGCACCGGACACGATTACATTTGTGTTCAGTCTAAGTGATCCGTGGATTTCTCCTTTTATTCTGGTGGGTTTTTTTGGTTTGTTTTTGTTTTTGTTTTTTGTTTTTTTGATTGCTGTCTCAGAGGAAGAAATTTATTGGAGAGACAGTAGCCTTTCTTCAGCTGCCTTGATGGCAATAATAATCTCTGAGATCAGGCTTAAGCGGGATTAATTCCAAAGTCAATTTGTCTCTACCACTCCCTGGCCAGCGGGTGTGTCGGTGGCGTGTCCAGCCAGTGCAGGGACCAGGCCAGAGCTCTGCTGGGGAAAAGGACAGGGGACGATGTCAGCTGCCAAAGAGGACTGCTTGCTGCCTTTTTAGACATTTCCCTTTCTACATCTGCACTTGAGCGTGGGGTTGGAAGAAGTCGCCCCCTGTTTTGCCGAAGAAACTCCTAGGAGAGTGGCTGGTAAGACAGATGTTAGCAGCTGTGCAGCAGGACCCGGTTCTCCCCGTCCTTGTCCCTGGGCAATGGAGCAAACCAGCTGCTGCCCCTTGTCTGCACTCCACACCTGCCTGTGCTCCTGTCACACTTCGCTGTGTGGTGGCTCCACCTGACAAGATGATGTACAGTCACCTCTTCTGAGCACTTGTAAATAGAATTGGGCTGAATTTTTGGACACTCTTAAATATGACCCATGGCAGAGGAGGATTCATAACAAAATATAACTTCACAATAATTTCTGAGAGTCTGGTGCTGCTGGTGAAGCGTTCAGATCTGTGTTTGGACTGGTACCTGTGACAGGCAAACTATGCAGATGCTGCCTAGCAATCCCTCTGGAAGCGAGCCCAGGGGCCACGGATAAACCCTGTCACCCACTTGTCTCACCTGGGGCACCACTCCCTGCCTCGAGCCTCTGTGAGGGGTCCTGGGTTCGATCACTCCCGGTGGGTTGTGCTGATGATCATCATCTGCACTGACGGATGCAGGTGAAAACCAGACACAGGGCTCAGCTCCAGTTCCCTCAGGACACTCAGCTGGGAGGGGACAGATTTTTGTACTAATGAGTAGCTCATGTCCCGCCCCAGTGGGATGGTTGTGGCAGCACTTCCTCCCTTCCATGCCATGAAGGGAACCCAGTAGTGAATGGACACACACACAAAGTTAGGAGAAGCTCCGATGCTGCTTGGTGTGGTGGGTTGACCCTGGCTGGACTTCAGGTCTCCACTCAAGCTGCTGTATCATTCCTCAGGTGGACAGGGGAGAGAAAATATAACAAAAGACCTGTGGGTTCAGATGCCTTTTCAGAAGGAAAGGGAGAGAAGGACAGGGACAGTCACTCTATATTGTCATGGGAAAAATGGACTTGACTCAGGGAAATTAATCTGCTTTATTGCCAATTAAATTAGAGTACTGGATAAATAAAATCAAATCTGAAAATGCCTTTCCCCTACCAGTCTGTTATTCCTGAGCTTAACTTCACTCCTGATTTTCTTTACCTCCTCCTCCCCACTGGCACAGAAGGACAGGGAATGTGGGCTGTGGTCAGCTCATCACACCTTTGCACTCCCTTCTCTTCACGCTCTTTCCCTGCTCCAGTGTGGGGTCTCTCCCACAGGAGACAGTCCCTCTTTACAAAGTGCTCCAGCATGGGTCCCCCACAGGGTGACAATCCTGCCAGAAAACCTGCTCCAGCATGGCTCCTGTCTCCACAGTGTCACAGGTCCTGCCAGGACCCCATGTGGGCTTCCCTCAGGGTCACCCCCTCCTTTGGGCATCCCTTTGCTGTGGTGTGGGGTCTGCCATGGGCTGCAGGTGGATCTCTACTCCAGCACGTGTTGTGGGGCTTTGCCAGCCCAAACAATGCTCTGTCCCATACAGCAGGAGCCAGGAGGATGGTCCTCCACATGTCACTTGGAAACTGAGTTTGAAGTCTTGCTCCTGGAGTACTTTGGTTTGTCTTCTATTGAGCTGATTTGCTTCTGTTTTGGGCTGGGATGTCTCTTTGCATTTGAAACTTTATTGAACTTGTCTTGTGGTCTAAGAAGTCTGTAGTTTTGTTTTGTTTTGTTTTGTTTTTTTTAATTAAAAACTTAATTAGGCAAGAATTGATCTTTGAAAAAAATTGAAATGCAATCTGGAACTTAAACCACAGTCAAGAGTTCACGCATCTGTTCTTTCTCTATAATATGGAAGAATATCTGCTCTCATGAAATGTTCAGAAGGAACCAGGAATCTTCCCAGGCATCTGCAGAGACACTGAAATGGGAGAATCCAGCAGCAAACACGGATACAAATCCTACAACACCTTGGTGTAAAGATGTATCAGCTGTTCACTGACATTTTTACTGATGTCCTAGCTTGCTTTCAGTTGGCATTTGTTTATGTTTTGACGCCAGCATTTCATGCTGTGTCTTGTAAGGGAGGACTACAGAATTAGTGTTTCAGAAACTGCCTATTGCCAAAGTGGAAGTTATTTCACATTCATCCATCAACTTACAGCAGCAAAATTTGTGAGGATATGATTCCCTTTTATCTGCTTGCTGACTCTGCTTTGGAGGGTGATGGAGCTGGTGAAGCAAAGTGCCCTAGGAGTGTGTCTGGGAGGCTGAGTAAAGAGAGATCCACCCCCCTAAGCGGATCAGAAAGGGAAAAAAAGCACCTTGGGTTGGTGGGGACTGTGCTGGCATCCTGGAGAGGAAAAAAGTCCAGTGTTTGTGCAGCAGCTGACATGTTCACGCTGGACTTGCACCTGGGGTGTTCTCTGTGGCTCAAGGCCTTTGTCACGTTGGGTTGATGTTTCAGGGTGGCCCCTGGGATTTATATTTGGACAGCAACTACTCCTCTCTTCAAGACTGCTAATCCTGATCAGGCTGAAGCAGCAAGGGCGCATCAATTTATGGCAAGACCCCTGGTGCCTCCTTTGTGGTTTCCACATGAAGATGAAGAGGTAGAAATGTATCCAGCATGCTATCTGTCAGCTGGGATTACTTGTGCAGAGAATGGTATGAAGTTACAGTTATGGAAAGCATTCACTGTTGTGCCCAAATTCCAGGTATCCTCCCTGTAGGTACTGGCAGTACTCCCATACACTTTGCTTTGGCATGGGAAAATACAGAAGTGTTGCCTGGAGAAATTGTCTATGGGCCCCTTTACATCTTCCAAACCAAGAAAAGTCTTGCTCTGAAAAACTCAAATTTTAATCTCTTCATTTTGAACTAACAGCAGGGGGACCAATGGGAAAAAAAAGTGAAGTACTCTGTGTTGGAATGTCCTGGGAGATTGTTAAAACTTGATACTTTTTTGTTCAGATGGAACAAAAAAGAGACCTCTCTGATTATTTCTAATCCTGAAACTCAGGATGGGGTTAACCCACAGTTCACCAAGTTACAAACTTTGTGAAGGATTCAAGTAATATTCTAGGGGGAGGTGGAAGATCTCTGAAGGATCCAGAGAAAGTTTTAAGCCAGGAGTGGTGGTGTAGTTGCACTTTCATAGGTGGACAGCAGCAGGCTCAGCCAGGAGGAAGAAGCACTTCAGAGGAGAGAAGAAATACATGTACCAGAGCCAGCAACAAAGGAATAGGAGTTTTGAGATAGTTGGCTGAGTTTAGGCAAAATCATGTCTATTGGTACTTAGCTGGTTTGTCTAGTTCTGCATTTTGTGTGCTGGGTAAATAGTGACTGGTTTGGGAGCTCTTTCTAGAGCCCCTAAAAGCTGGGGGCTACCTGCAGGCTGGGGGCTTGGGGTGAGCAGCGTGGTGATGACAGTCAGATGTAGGCAGTGAGTGCACAGCTGCTAGGATATGGCGCCGTTTCCAAAGCAGGAAATGCTCCATAAAGGAAAACTGCAGAGTGGAGGGTGCTGGAAGGGCTGGACCTCCAGCCAAGCAGGGAGGAGGGGACCAGCTGGGATGGTGCAGCACGTCGGTGCTGTCAGGGGGTCAGAGCAGAGCCAGCAGTGCTCTCAGGTGTCTTCGTGCCAAATTTGCTGACTCTGCCCAGCTGCTGCACAGATGTGTTTATGCACTGGGAGTCTGGAGGAAAGAGGGAGGTGTCTGATGCTTCCAAAGTGGACAACCGAACCAAAATTTCTGCTGATCATGGAATATTATCTAAGATGGCAGAAACAGTATGAGATAAATCCTGAATTCTGGTTTCTGAAGTAGAGTGGTGTTGCCACTCATTTCTGTCCTTCAGCAGCGGCAGTGGGACAATCCTTGTTTGGGGTCCTGTGAGCAAGGAACTACAGGGAGTTCTGTGCCATGGCAACAGCAGACAGAAGTCCACGTGAAAATGGGGTTTCTTGCACGTGGGAAAAGTAGGTTTCAGTTTGGAAGCAGCAAGGAAGACCTTGCAGATTCTTTCATTCTGAGGCATGCAAGACACTGGCAGCAATTGCCAGTGCTGGCAGAAGTGGTTGGGTTTTACATGATCAGGGGAATAAAAACCTGAGACTTCTCCCTTGCCCTTGGAATGGCAAATCTTCAAGCTGTTGTATGATGCACATGGACTTGTAGGTCTGCACATCTTAGGCATAGTGTGCAGCTGGGGGCAAGGTAGGCCCCTGTGCAACCTCAGCAGAAGGAGAGGAAGCGTTCACTAGGCACAGTGAGTCATGGTGATCTTCATTCTCACGTTAGAGAGGGTATCGCCCTCCTTGCTGTTACTGCCTCCAGGATACTGTGGAGAAATTGATGCTGTGATCACATATGAGCCCCTTTAGGGGCTTCCCACACCCTTCACCTCCTCCTTCCTCGTCCTTCCTTAAGCAGGAGAATTTTTAGCTACCTCCCCAGTCACACTTTTTCCTCACAGTTTTAAGGGAATGAAAATTCAGAGTGTGCAGCTGGAGCCTTGGTGTCCATATGTCCTACAGGGTGAAAAGCCTCTGTGTTATGGGAGGATCAGTTCAGCTGTGTTACTCTGTGCGGTTCAACAGCTCCTGGCATGACCTCCTGCATGGAGGGTGGTAAAAATGAGAGGGATTGGGCTGAACTCTGATAGTGCTCACATTTGATTCAGTGCACTATTTGTTTCCTGTTTAACTGCCTGTGGGTAGGATTTAAGGGTGGTGTGTCAAAGATTTGGAAACAAGGTGTGTGGGTGTGTGAGTGTGTGTGTGTGAGTGTGAGTGTGAGACAGGAGAGGGAGCCTCTAAAAGCCCAGTCCCAAGGGCACCCAGATGAGGGAGGAATTTCCCTTGATCTCTGGGCTTTGAAGCAGATGTTTCAAGGTGAAAAATGCAGATAGCTCAGCTGCATGCTCAACTCTCCTTGACTTCTGTACAGCGAAAGCAGAGGCTGAACCTTTCTACTGAAGCAGGGCTGTGAACCCTTTTTCTTTTTTCCTTGTGTTGTAACAGTGGAAGAATACCTTCTTTTATCAGTGGACATCAGCCAGATATCCCATCATCTGGGAAAGCTTTTTGGACTCTTTGGGTTATTTATTAGCATGATACTTAAAAAAACTTGTGATTACATGCCTCACTGAAAACAGGAAGTTATTCAAATCCAAATATGCAGCTGGGCTAGGAATACATCAAAATGAAATTATCATTTTCACATTCATCATGCCAAACCCCAAGATATTGTGAGGTGGTTTGGTTTAAGAGCGGAACAAACATTGCAAAGCCTTTATTTTCTTTCTGAATGCTACTATATTCTTTTCCAGTACCTGCACAGAACAATTATCAATTTAAGTGAAGTTCAGTGAATATTTATCTTCTGCATCTTTGGAGCTTTTGTTTATTATTCTCTGTCCATTTCAGTCACGCTGGTACCATGAGGAAAACGCAGAGAAGTGATGCCCTGTGTTCTTGAGCATGGCAGTAACTGTTTTGCAATGTGTCTTGGCAGTGCTCGTATATCCCTCCCTGCGCAAGAGACGATCAGGAGAACTCTGAGAATGTCACGTACAAGCAGAAATACTGGAAAGAGAAAGTGGGTTCTCAACCATTTACATGCTATTTTAACCAGCACTTGAGGTGAGTAATCTCCATTTGCCAGGAGTGTTTATGCATCTGCTTAACAGCTGTCCACTGGTTTTGTTTGAAAATGTATATAAATGCATGCATATGTATACACACACTCAGAGACCCCCTCCAGGGCAATGTGGTTTATCACACAGAGCTCAGTGCAGAACTTTGCAAGAAAGCTCTATTGATGAAAACCTATATGGAAAGGAAAGGAGTATTTTTTACCACTTGAAGTAAAAATATAAAACTCTGAGAAAAGTTTTCCTTAAAACATGCAATTTTTATATTTTTTCAAGTTTTATGCAAATAGCATCCTGGCTTCTAACACTCAGATGGCAGATTTCTGGTGTGGATATTAATATACCTTTTCTCCACAGAAAAGAAACCCTACTGTGTTCACGGGAGAAAAGGGGAGATCAGTGAATACTACAAATAACTCAGCAATTGTGTTCACAGAGGATTAATGGATCAGATATGTGTAATAAACAGCAACAGAACTGCCAGGTTTCATACATGCTTGCAGAGTAAAAAGTTGTAACCTAAAGCATCTCCCCTTCTGTTTCTGTTCTTGCTTTTACTGCCTGTGTTGATGTGACTTCTGTGTGTATGAGAGTGAAAGGTTTCCTTTCTCCAGTAAGCAGAAAGGGGAGGCAGTCCTTTTTCTTGTCTCTTTCTGATGGTGATATGTCAGGGGAAAAAAAAAGGTAATGTAGCTGCAGGAAGAGGTTAGTCCTATCCCACAAACACTTGGAAGTTAGATGATGGAATAGCTCATGACTTGCAGGTGCAATTCAGGGCTCGGTGTGGGAGCGTTGGCACCAAATATTTAAGTTCAGAAAGAGAAAAATGGATGGCAGGCAGAGAAATGCCTGACTCTCCTGTGGGTTGGTGATATGTCACTTCAGGTTTGGGGTTTCAGGTTTATCCTAGGCCAGCTGTAATTGTTGTCTCCCTGGAGACACTGTGGACCTAGTCAGCATGCCCAGGATGAGTTTGTTGTCCCTGGTTAATCCTTTGCAGGGGGACACCACCAAAACTTTGTAGCAATGGTTTTTTTTTCCTTTAGAGGGGAAAGAAACAATGCTTAGGGCACTCTCTGATGACATCAGACCTGTCAGGAGCCTGCTTGGGAGTCCTCTGGTCCACAAGGTGCCAGTGCTTGGATCTGGTAACCAGGAGCCGAGTTATGATTTTGGTTTTTCTGGGCAGGCAGGTGTTGCCAGTTCCTTGTACTCCTGGGAACTGGGACTTGCAGCACCCACTGCCCAAGTGAGCAGGAGAGTCAAAAACATGGGATTGTCTGCAGGAGAAGTCATGGCTAGGATACATCTAAAGTGGTGTGGAAAGGATGATGTGAAAGTTTATTTTTTCAGTCAGTGGAGAGAAAGAGGAGTCTTTCATCTTACCCAAAAGTAAATGCCTGATGCAGGTCAGATGCCCAGAGATGTTTATTTCTCTCCTATGAAGAAGTGTAGGGTGGTAGGTATCCAGAGCTATGCAAGCTGATTCTCACATTGTATTTTGGTGAAGCAAAGATCAAGCTTTTCTGAAGCATCATGCTGCTTAGCTTCTGACATTTATGTAAGCTGGCACTGAGGAATTGTGCAGCACTCAGGAAAGGTTTTCTTCCCTAAAGATGCTGAATCCTATCCTGCTAAAATTTCTTGCCAGCACAATGGCTGCCTTGAAACACTGCCTTTTGCTGATCATACAAGAATTCATACACAGCATAAGAGAGGCTCACTGCCAGAGATACCAGAAGATAGACTAAGCCAAAATGTGTACACCATCTATTTTCTTCTGGAGATAGCAATGAGCTTTGGGAGATAATTTCTGCTGACTAGGAATGTGCTTGCTTGGGTATACTTTCAGAGCAATGATGACTAAGCAGGCTGCAAAGCAGTAAAAAGAAACCATAACAAACTGAGGGAGAAATCTGTTCCCTTCAAAATAGAAGTGTGCAAATTTTTCTGTCAGTGTTTTTTTTCCCACTGTGTGGATAAGCTAACTGTTCTCTGTCAGTCTGTAGAACACATATGGTAAAAAATTCCTTAGAGAATGTAGTATCTGTAATATTAATACTCCCACTTTTGAAACAGCAGAATAAAACTCTAGGTAAATAGGCAGGCAATGAATGAACATCATCTCCTCTTCGTGGAATTTACTTCATCTCCATTGTCAGAACTGTTGCTGCATGCAGACTGTACTGTTGAGTAACATCTCCCTTTCAGTTTGGTGGTCTCAACAGGTTACTTTGAAAAGATGAGAAAAAGGAGTGCCATTCTTACATTTCAAAGTTATACAAAAGGGATGAGAAACAGACCTGGCAATTTCAACCATTCTTTATCCCTGTAAATCAAACTGCAAATCAGCCCAGCAAAATTAGCTGTCTGACATGTCTCTTAGGGAACCAAATTGTAGCTTATCTTGGAGCTCCGTGCTTTACTAAAGAGTGAGGTTTTGCTTTGACACTGTAGGCACTTAACTTTAGTGTCCCACTCTTCTCTTACAAGCTTTGGGACAAGGGGTCCAAGCTGCATGGGGAAGCTGCTTTTCTGGATCTCTGGTGAAGGTGCCTGTCTGTTGATGTGATGATACCCCAGTTTGAAGGAAGCACAACACAGCAGAAACCAACCTTCAGTGTTTCAGACTCTAAAATGAAGGACAAATTCAGAGGAAGTTCTCAGGCCGTTGCTGAAGGTTTGACAAGGCACTGAACTCTAGGCCTTTGGTGTTCTGGGTCTCACACTGAGTATCCCAGGAGTCTGCAGTCATGACCTCATGCAAACAAGGGCCAAACAAAGCTTCATACCCTAAAGTGGGAGGCCTGCAAGAACAGGCAGGATGAGGGAGATCCTACTGCTTTATTTCTTCACGTTCCAGGTCCAGAACAAAAAGAGAGAAACTAAGAAGGCCACGAGCTCAGACCTCACTGTCTCATGCCATGCAGAGACAGGCAGAGCAGCCTGTGTCAAGTAATTTCTTGTTAGCGGCTGATTTGTGCGGCGTTACTGCTTGTTAGCTCTGAGTTTGTCCCACATGCCAGAACAGTCTGTGTTTCCTTTGCTATGGCATGGCAAATGAGCCAGCCATGCTTCAATCTCCTCTGTGTTTGCTGCAGGATGCTGTACACAAATTCATCAGAGATTTGAAGAGCAAACCCTGTCAAGTGGTTAGTGACAACCTGTATGTTGTTCAGGTGCCCTGCAGGACTCCCACTTAGCTCAGAATAATTATGTGTGGAATACAAGGGTGTTCAGGTAGTAGGGCCGCTCATTCAGAAAGTGTTGGAATATAAATCTTGGTTTGCTCTGTTACTTCACAGTTTTCTAAATTAATTCCCTCCACCTGTGGAGCAGTGCATGGGCCCCAGAGGGAAATAACTTTTCTGTTAGTAGTAAGACACTGTGCTGCCTCTGCATGCAGCCATCCAGCTGAGGATCTCTGCGTCTTGCAACAAGGGAAAAAAAGACTACTTGTCAGAGCAAAGGGGTGTGAACATCTGTGGGGGAAGAAAAATCAGAGTATTGTAAACATCTTTAAATCCAGATTGTTTGAATACAGAAATATTTGTAAGGTTTCCCTATCCTGCAGCTCTACCTCCGTCAGCTATTGTTATACGACATAATGTTCACAGTATGGTTCATAAACTGAAAAATGAAATGTTTATATGCCTGTAACCTTTTGGTCTTACATGACTTTTTGGTAATCCCTGCACTGCAATTCTCCCTATGATGTTCAGTAATTGCTCTGAAGGCTCTGATGGAGGCCTGTTTTATCTGGTGTCTGTTTGAACTACCTGGCAGAACCTAACAGGGATGTGTTGTATAATGCAACTAATCCAGTTAGCCCTGCTCAAAGCTCCACCAGGGTCTAGCCCTGAGCTCAGAGACCTGCTAAAAATAAGTCCTGGTCTCACCTTTTACCAATGAAAACAAAATTCCTTCCTACTTGTCTCTTCAGGGAAAGGGAAAGCTGTGTTTTTGGGGTTAAGGCAAAGGCTTCTCCATGGATTTTTTGTTGTTGTTGTTGTTTTTTTCCAGTTTGTTTGTTGTTTCACCCTGGGACTGCTGCTGGGTAGTGGTGGTGCTGCACAGTGCCCATCACTGTTTGAAGCAAGAACCAGGTCTGAGTGCCTGAGCATGGCTTGCAATCATTGGAGTATTCCCCGCTTTGGTCCCATTAGGTGTCTCTTTCTTGCTTCTGCCACTGTTTTGTGCATGGATAACTGGTGTAAGGGTTTTGAGGTGCATCCCCTCAGGAGGCTTTGCATTTACTGGAAACCTCAATGGCAGCATTGCTAGAAAGAAGAGACTGCCAATAATCAAGTTTAGGGGAATATGCACAACCCCTCTGCCAATGTCTTTGAACTGAAGTACTATATAAAGTCACAGGTCAAAGATAGGATTATTAAAGACACTGTACTTAGCGGGGCAAGGCAACAAATTTTATCAAATCTGCTGATTTTTCACAGGGAAAAGAAATGGAATGATGTACCTCCTTTGGTTTCAACATCACTGGTTCAGCACCAGGGGGGTGATGCTCTTAGACTTTCCAGAAAAGACAGGTCTTGACCATGAGAAGTCTTCCCCCGGGGACAGAGCACCTTTCCTTTTCTGTTTCCAAGTAAAACAATAAACCTTCAGATTGTGGGAGCAGGCAGGTCACCTTTAAAAAAGGTAGCATGAAAAGTCAAAGCTGCTAGTTTTGCCAAGCAAACCCAAAGCAGTTACAGTACTCTGTTTCAAGAGCCACAGAATTACAGAAACCTCTGAAGTGGAAGGCACCTGTAAGGACCACTGAATCCAACTAATGACCCTGCACAGCACCATTCCCAAGAGTCACACCACATGCCTGAGAGCATTGTTCAAATGCTTCTTGAACTCAGAAAGTCTTGGTACTGTGACCTTTTTCTGGGGAGCCTGTTCCACCGCCCAGCCACCCAACCACCTTTTTCTACTATCCCACCTGAACATGACCTGACAAAGCTTCATGCCATTTCCTTGGGTTCTGTCACTGGGCACCACAGAGAAGAGATCAGTGTCTGCTTTTCCCCTTGTGAGGAAGTAACTGCAATAAAGTCTCCATTCAATCTTCTCTTCTCCACACTGAATAGACTAAGTGACCTCAGCCACTGCTCATATGGCTTCCCCTCAAGGCCCTTCACCATCCTCATGTCCCTCCTTTGGATGCTCTCCAATCTTGAAATCTTTTTTATATTGTGGCACCCAAAACTGCACACAGGAATCAAGGTGAGGCCTCACAAGTGGGCAGGGACTCCTGCTGTACCTAGAAATAACAGTAATACCCATCTAAACCTAAACCTCAGATCAAGACTTACTAAAAGGTTTTGTCTTTGACTCTTTTCCAAAAGGAAAACTCTTTAAATTACTAAGTCACAGTCACATCTATAATGAGTGTTGGACATCCATCGCTGCTACCATTGGTACCTATGGTTTTCAAAACATTTAAGAATCAGTCAAAAGGATATCTTCCTTTCCCCAGACACACTTTATTTCTTTTAATTGAATCTGAATTTCTAGGTTTTGGTTGTCCCTTATTTTTGAACTAACATCTGCTTTAAAAAATACTTAAAATCAATGCCACTAATAAGTTCAGAGCTGTGAAGAGTGAGTGTTGCCTACTTATGGCCTCCTTGCCAATTAGCACTCTGTTATTCACAGGTGATGATACAATAACTGTGAGGAAGCAGGCTTAAAACTCTGTTCAGGTGCACAGGTTGGTGAATTTGCACCCATAAAGTTAATACTGCTTTATTCAATTTATAGTCTTCACCTGTGCCTGCTTATATCTGGAGGATTTCAGTTGCACAGGATTCACTCATTCCACTACTGAATACACCTGGGATTCTTTTGATATCTTTTTATGCTGCTGAATTTCAAATTTTATAAGAGCTGAGCTGCTCACAATCAGAGTTTTATTTTGCTTCTTATTACAGAAACAAAGAGAGATGCTTGGTGCTGGCCTCAAGGACTTTCAGGCTGGCATAGTGCAGAGGAACCTCCACACAGCAATTTTGGGCGAGACCTCCCCAAATGCAAATGCAGGGGTAATTAAATCCGGCATCAGAGTAGCTTGGCAGTCTAGCTGCAGTAGCTCTCAAGGATGGAGAAAACTCTGTAGATTTGCAAGCATCTCCGTTCAATTTCTCAGGGAAGGAAAGTCCCTTCTGTTTCCCTGACAGAGAATTCTTTCTTAGTGCTGCTTTCTGATCAGCACAAAGCTATCCTGGGAGAGACAGCGCATGATAGACAACATGGAGAGAGGTCTCAGCTCCCGTGTGCCACCGTGTTATGAGACCTTGCTTCCCAGGATGGTGCTGAATGAGCCTGGGCTGCCAGGATTTTAGGCCGTGAGGTTTGTTGCGCCAACAAGTATCAGGTGGCATTGACATGCAGTGGGAGAGTTTGATGTGAGGACCAACATGAGTCAGGACTATCGACATTGTTCTAACTGTAGAAAGTTCTGTTTCTCTCCTTTGCAGAGAGTTTTCCAGCAGACTGCGTGTCTCTGGCTGTAGATGGGGAAGCAAGAGCAAAGTGCAAATGCCACGAGACTGATTTAATAACTATTAAACTGCAAGGGAGAGCAGAAAGAGGCAGAGCTGAGGAAAACCTGCCATCACATTTCCCAAACAACATCCCAGACTTGGAAGAGGCAGATGGACAGCAGATCTTTCAGACACATGGCACAGCTAAATTTCCAAATGTCTCGAGATGCTTCTGCCTGCAACTCTCCTCCTCCCTCCATTTCCCTCTGGAAATGTATAAACCTGTCACAGACCCCACCATGACTGTGTATTAGATGCTGCTGGTGGAGGCAAGGAGGTTCAGACCTTCGTGTGAGTCTCACCAAATTGTCCCTGTAGGAGCCTACTCAAGTCTACTGAGGCACTGCTGTCTGCAGCCCCAAGTCACGGCTTATTGCTGAAACAGCCACTGCTGGGAAGGAGCCACACTGGCAGCCTTGGCTGCCCCAGGCAGGCTGTAGTCCTCCTGGGGATAGATTTCATGCAGGTGGCTGCCTGCCAGTGCAGCTGGGCTAGCCTGGGCCACCAGCAGACCAGTGCTGAGGACAGGGAGCAGCTCCCTGCCCAGACCCAAATCATGGCCAGGGCTTGGTTCATCAGGATCTTCTGTGTAGCCCCATGGACCCATCAGTGCTCAAAGCTAAAACTGAAGCTTTAATTACTGTTTAAATCCATTTCACAGGGCCTGATAACATTTGAGGTAGATATGTATAAATGCTGCCTGGTATTATACTTTTGCCAGAGCAGTTTTGCAATCCACAGTTGGTGCGATACCATATCTCTCATGGCTGTTTGTGAGGACCACATTCCCTGGAAGATGTAAAGAACCAACACTTTTTTTTCTTTTCTTTTTTTTTTCTTTTTTAATTGAAATGAAGTTGTCAGCCTTTAAACACTGCAAGTGGAAAGCTCTCACAATCTGCCACATGCTGGGGATAAAAAGACAAATGTAAGCCGTAAATGAAAGGGTCCACATAACCTTTTTCTAACCCTTTGGCCAATAAAGCGCCTTTACTCTTACCATGTTAGCTGACTTCCAGTTATGATGGACTGATTATATGATGATGACTGATGTTTTCTCCATCTTCTGTTCCTCCCCTTCACAGGCCGGATGATGTGATGCTGAAGCGCACCCATGATGAGACTGTTCTCTTGCACTGCTTCCTCTGGCCCGTGGTGACTTTCCTGGTTGGAGTACTCATCGTGGTCCTGACCATCTGTGCCAAGAGCTTGGCTGTCAGGGCAGAGGCAATAAAAAAGAAGAAGCATTTGTGAGAGGCAAGGCTGCTCATGGAAAAGAAAAACCTGCAAGAAGGTCTCAGGCGGGGCAATCTGACACACCTGCAGGTCTGCGGGGCACCCAGCTGCATCTCCTTCCAGGGTCTGATCTGTGGTGGAGTTGCTCTTGTCTCAGGATTGTTCTTGGGAGATTGCCCCATGAAATGCCAGCTAATTGCTTCTTCTGCTATGGCACTAAATAAGTATATTATGAAAAAAATAAAAGAAAAATAGAAAATCTACACTGCACCAAATATGCTGTGTGCTGTTAGCGCTGAAGAGCAGCTACCCAGAAATTGTTGAGACAATTTATAAAACTCCCTGATAATGTTACTTTCATCTCCACTAAGTGATCTTTGCTAATGTTTAGTATTAAATATTTAAAATAATTACTTTAGATAGAACATATTTCCAAAAGAATAAAATTTTATTGTTTTGGGGGTTTAAACTTTTGTTGGTTTTTTTTTTTTTTTAAGCTTTAAGGCAAATGTAACATTGTGCTGATTTGTTTCCTTTTTTTCCTCTGTGTAGAACTTAATTTTAAAATTCAAACGCTACCTTCTGTCTAGACAAAATCTTTCATCGTCACCCATTCACTGTGATGAAATGTAGATATCTCTCAGAAATACTTCTAAAGAAATGAAACAGTTATTGGAAAAGATTATTAAATACTAGATCTAATTCCATTGCCTCAGTGGTATTCAGTCCCTGCAGTTTTTCTTGTCCCCTCTCAGATACCCTCTTCACAAACGTTCCAGGCTGCAAGGAGCAGGGGTTTTACAGTAATGGTTTTACATTAATATGTTTTAACAGCATCTTGTCCAAAGAATGGAGTGCCTGAGTGCTTGCTGAGGAGAGCCTGTGTGTCACTGTGGTGTGACTCACACCACCAGAGAAGGACATCTGCTCCTTGCAGGGCTGGGGGTGTTTGCTGCTCAGCTGCCCACCCCAGTCCCACCAGCTCCTTGGAGGCCCCTCCAAGGGGATGCTCCAGAAAACACAGGGCAGTGTGGGCATGGAATCTTGCTGGCACTGCTTTCTCTGCTCGCCCCTGCTCCTTGCTGTGTGTGATGGGAGTACCAGCTCTAGTCCACTTGCTCAGCACACAGAGTTCTGTACTTCTGGCAGTCTCCCAGAGCACATTTTTGCATGCCATAGTCAGGGGCTGGGGCCAGAGCACTCATGGCACTTGTCATTGCCCCCACAGGGCTGCCCCCCCCCAGGACCAGCTGTGCAGCTTGGCAGCGCTGGAGTGCAGCAAAAAAGAAAAGCCATGAGGCTCGGGCGGGAAAGCAAGTGATTACTGGCAAAGCACTTTAATCTACATTAACAATTCTGCAATTCTAGTCATACTGTGCATTGTACTAATCTCTGATATTCTTAGTATTATGTGTAAATACCTTAGGGCTCGTTGTGATATTAACACATAACAGAAATATTTCCTAAGGGTGAGAAAAGTGCTAGATTTGAAAGCCTGAAAGCTTAGTTGGCACAAGGCAGGATGACAAACCTGCTCGTATTGCCCCATCTCCTTTTCAAATTAATTGTATTGTGTGTTTTTAGAATTGATTTCCATAAGACCTCTTGTACACACTGTGGTGCCCAATGATGAGGGTGCCCCTTGCCCATGGCAAGGGCAGCAGAGTGACTGGAGGCCATTCCCTGTTTCCCTTCTTACTTGCTGTGTTATTTTTGGAGTGTCCTCTGGTCCCAGCCCATGTTGGGATAGCTGTTCCTTCAAAACAAGTTAAGGAAATATGTTTGTAGGGGCAGGAGCTTGATGCTTCTCAGCACGTTACTCTGTATGAAAGATCCAGTTGGCATTGGTTGCATATGTTCAAGCACCTCCAGTCCTGTAGATGAAAAGTACCTCTTGGAAGAAAAACTTCCAATTCTATGTGTTAAACATCACCATTTTGAAGATGCCTGCTGTCCTCAGCTCACACTGATACCCTCTGTCTCAGCCTACTGAAAATAATAGTGCCAGATATACTGGGTGCAGAGAGGTTGTGAGCTCTCAGCCTCTCAGAGGAAAGCCTGCAAACTTCTGAAAGAGCTGTCCCTGCAAAGGACACTGCATCTCCTTTCACTCGTCTCTTACTGCTGTGGCCTTGTTTGCATCCACTGTGAGTCTCTTGCCTCAGCAGCCCTCAGAAATACAGCATTGTGTCTCTACTTTGGGGGCTTGGTTGCTATTTTTCAATATATATATTACTTATTCCCACTCTGCAAAATACATAAAGCTGCCGGTGTAGGGTGGTTTGGTTATCTGAGTAAGGTGATGCCAAATTCTCTTCGTTTATTTCTCTTCAATAACTTCTTACACTTAAGAGGAATAAGCCTGATTTTCTACATCCGTCCATCCTTTGTTTTCCCAAGAGAGAAGGAAATACACAGTGACACAGATTCATCATGAATTTTAAACCAGTGGCTTGGGACTCACAAATCCAGATTAACAAAATCCTCTCTTGCTTTGCTCCAGAAGCTTTTGTGAGTGAATCGTACAGCTGGTTCTCTGAGCAAAAGGCAAGATGCAAATTGAGCGGATGCAGCTCACTTGATTGGCAATCATATATTTAAATCTGTTGGAAATGCCTTTTGAAAAGGCCTCTGGAAGAAAGTAATGGCTACAGAGATGATATTAAATTATTTTGCTGGGAGATTAACACCCCAAGTGAAATATCTAAATTGGTATCCAGAGACCAGCAGTAGGTATATGCCTGGCATGGCAGTATGTGATGCTATGGGGAAAACTCAAAATCCTAACATTCAGTCTTCTGTCTCATCCCGTCCCTCATTCATTTAGAAATGTCTTTGTAATCCCTGTACTTCATTGTGGAAGCTGGGGATTTCCCTCTAGCAGATTATTCACTGATTTCCTCCTTGGCTTTGCAGATTTCCAGGTTTTGTAGTGTATTCTCTGAAACATATTTGCAGCCAGAATGGCTGGTTTTTCCCAATGCCATCTGCAGAGTTGGCTTTTGCATTTTATTCAATATTTATATGCCATTGGTTTGAGGAATTTTGTTCTGGAACGCTGTCGACTGCTCCACTTCGTAAGACCTGCCTTTTCTCTCATGTAGTGCAATTAAATCAATTTGTTTATACAGTATCTTTCTCTGTTAGTTTCTTATACTTATTTTAAAAGTTGTAGTAATAGGAGCATTTTTGGGGTTGCTTTTTTCCTGGTTGTATGTTTCCGTGTTGCCAGTTACAGACAAGGTTTCACAAAGTTAGAAAAAAATCCTGTTGAATGAACAGCCTTATTCAAACTCCGAGCAGATGAAGGATTTAATGGGAGAATCCAGGGGTATTTTAGAAGATCATTACCCATTAATCTCTGCTATAAACGCAGCCCTTTGACAGGGGTGCAGCACAGACTTCTGGATTTGAAGGAGTGTTTTCAACTCAGCCCTTCAGTCGGTGCTGCAGGACCCAGGCTGGGAAGTGAGGGGGGAGGTAGCACAGGTCTCAGCCTCCAGACCTGCACTTCCAAGCGTGTTCTAAGGGATTTGCCCTCCAACAAAGAAAAAAGACATCTGCAAGGTGTGAGAGTGCAGAGCCCTCCATGCCTTTGTTGCCGCGGCTCAGCCTGCTCTGCCCAGCCCAGCCCAGCCCAGACCCAGGGCTGGCCCTGCCTGCCAAATCAGGGTTTCTGCAAACTTCAGCCTAAATTGCCAAAGTATCAAGAATAAATACATGGAAGAGGAGACACCTAAAACAGTGTTTAATAAAAAAAGAAAAACACGCATGCCAAGGCTTATATTTCAATACTCAGATGAAAGAAAGCACAGCTGAATTTCTAATTATGACACCTACTATATCATGCAAATATGGTCTTTCAATCCCTGACAGAAATCCCATAGCCAGAGTTATCAAAAAATCAACTTATTCCTGTGTGTGGCTTTCTCTGAGAAAGAAATCCTGTTTGGTTTGGGGCTTTTTTCCCCCTCAGCGTGGAACAGCTGCTGTTCCTCCATCAACTTTCAATCAGAAACCAACCGCTTCCCTTTCTGGCATCCTAAGAGGCTGCTATGCTGATCTGTCAGGCTAACAATCTTTGCTGCAAAAAGCATGAGCAGGAAATCCTCTGAGGGAATATGTGTGCAATTAATCATACTGCCTTGTCAGGTCGCAGACCCGCTGAACGAATCAGTTTGATATTTGAGAGGCCGTGCCGTTCTCGTTCTGGTTTGATACGGGAGCCCGAATGCTGCCATTGCTTGCATTGTGTTTAACTCACAGCTCTTTGCTGGTCTAATGGTTTGAAGTCTGGTAAGCCAAAAAAAAATCCCTCTGTGTGCATTGGATGCGTGTCTGGAGTTTTTATAAAAAGAAAAAAAAATAATAGTTTGCTACACTGCATAGCTGTAATTTGCATGTAAAATTATATTCTAGAATATGTTGGCATAGCTGTAAAATTACATACACACCTAGAGTGTCCACACAGTCTCCAAACAGCACATTCAGCAATCAATTGAAAATAAGTCTCCCAGAGTACTCCAGTACTACTTCTGACACTGCATTATTAAAGTAAGAAAAACTAAACTCTGTAATTTAATTTAATGAGCTAATGGAGCGTCAATCTATACTTTTAATAATATAACTTTTTCATGGCATTTCAGCCAGCATAAGTCCTATCCTTATTTTTATTTGCATGCCAATTGCCATTCACTAAAAGCAGTTGGAAAAAGAATCAACCTGTAAGCTCTTTCACATAATTGCTTGTTCAGCAACTTAGGGTTTCTGGACAAAATACTTCAACTCTTTGGACCCCGTACAGCAGAATCCATTCCTTTCTCCTCTTGCAATAGACTGGATTGTCTCGTGGTACCCACAGGAGAGGGAGCAGGGCAGCCACCCGCTCTCCACTGCTGTGTCCATCCAAGAGATCTTTAGGATGTAATTTCTGGCACTTGCCAGGGGCCTGGATGTCAGGAGCACTGCCAGGGTGTGGGGCTGTGGGGAGGGAGCGTGGCCCAGAGGATCAGCAAGAGAGCTCCCACCTAAGGCAAGTGTGAAATGTTGGAAGGGGCATGGGGTTGGAAAAGAAGGAAATCTTCCATGGAATCCAAAATATTTTCCTGTGCTATTGTTCTGAAGAATAATGTTTGAGATGATTAAAAATTACTGTGAAATTTGGGGGAAATCTGTTCTTAGGCAGGGGGAGAGTACTTGGAAGGGCCAATATACAACAGTTAGCACACCTAAACAGCAGGTAGCCCAGATCCTTACTATTTTATTCAGAAAAATAATGAGAAATGGTTCTGATACAAGAGAAAAAGAAAAAAAAAAAAAGAAAAAGAAAAAAAAATTACAGAGTTGGCTAGTGTCTCTTACTTTTGATAACATAATTTTCAAATCTTATCAATACAGAGCATATGTTATGAATCCGTAACTATCTGGACAAGTCAACCACAGGCAGTACATTATTCTGCTGTATTAAACATAATTAGTGTCCTCTGAACTTCCCTGCTTTTTTGCTGAAAGAGAGACATATATGGGAAGCAATATATCATAAGAAGCATTTAAAATATTATCTCAAGGTCTTATTGATAAAGTTAATTTAGTTCAGGCTGGCCACAACAGAGAGGGGACTGAAAATGAGCTGCAGAGTTGTCAACACAAAGCAATAATGAAGAATGAGCTATCAAGCCCAGGTGTGGGATGAGGTGTCTCAGTAACTTTATTAATTTTATTAAATGGCAAGATAAAGAGCAAATTAATTGCATTTTAAAAAATATGCCAGATCAGGAGATTCAGTTTGATGGGCAGGTAATTCAATAACAAATATAAGGATCTAAGAAGACTAGCAGAAGAATAAAATGTCTTGTCTGTTCCTGAATAAATATATAGGGTATAGATCAAATGTTTCGGTCTCAGCAGGCAAAACTGTGGCTGTAAAACCTTCAGACAGCTGCTAAAGAACACACTGGTGCTAGCTAACCCTGGGTTTTGATGGTATTTAGCTGATGTTCTGGGGTTGAACCTTTTTTTGTAGCCTTTTCTTCAGTAGCTGTCTCTAGGTGACATTTTGGGGACATGTGGGAGTACCATGGTTTTTCACCTGTTTCAACCTATTTTTTTCACCAGTTTTTGCTCAGAGCAATGTATTTCCCATTTCTTTTTTTTTGTGTGGAAATTTCTGGGAAGTTGAGAGCAGTGTTTAATGGGATTGTTTACAGCAATTTGGATGGTTTTTTGGTGCCCGAGGAAGGATCTGAAGCTGGCACCAAAATGGAACCCAGTGGAAATAGCCCCATCCTGCTGGGTCCAGGTCAGCAGAGCAGAAACTTCTATTGCCACCTCCAAGCTCTGCCAATGCAGCATCAGAACCATCACATTGATTTTTGTTTCCAAAAAGCAACACAGTTCTGCTGCGCACCCATGCATGACCAGAGGACTCTTGCCTAAACTCTTGCCAGGAAAAGAAAGTTTGATCGACTGGAAGCAGCAGGGAAGGCATTGCTGGGGGTGAACATCTTGATGTTCACCGGTGTCAATGTCAGCAGGTGTGGGGCTAGGTGGGGTTTTCCTCCAGACTTATTTTGGGCATAAGCCAAATATTCATGCACACAAGTTACTTGACAGTAACCTGTCTTCCTCACTGACAGGACCTGCATGGGTCCCCACAGAATTCTTGCTATGTCAAGCAGAGCAAAATTGAAAATGCTTTAGGCAATATTCCATATTTCAAGTCAGTTTTTAAATTATGCCTTGAGCTATATTAAAACTTTCTGTGAATTACTTCTTTGGTTATAATACCTATACAGATTTACAGCCCATTTTGTAGGAATAGGGCGACGATGGCTGCATGGTGGAAGCTCATTGCAGTTCCAGCTGTGCCTCAAAGTGAGATGGATTGGAAGTTCTTCCTTCCCTGACTCCTGCTATTGGAGTGATGCACACATGCTTTGATTTGCCTTTGTTGCTTCCTTGTTAAGCACCCTCTCTCCAGGCACACAAATACATATGTATTGTGCAATAAGTGTTTACCAAACTCATCATTATTCTGCATTCATGCACACTGAGCTGTCTTTCTCAATAATTAACTTTGTAATGATCAAAGACATTCTGTACTGACTTGCCTTCCTCCTTGTTTTATTGTTCCTCCATCATTCCTCTCCAACTCTTCTTAAGTTACATTTTCAAGGTTGCTTTTATTGGTAGCCAAAACAAAAAGGCAAAATTAAAATTGAAAAGCCAAATTGATTACTTTTATATTTATTTTTCAGGCATATTAAAATGATCTTTTTATTTTGTTTGATGCACATTCTATGCTTTGCTAAATAACCTTGAAGACTGTGCTGCCAAGTCACGCATTGCCATTAGCAATACTCATTATGTAGTTCAAAAGTGTTCTGATAATTTGTCCCTCTACATTTAAACACTACCTTTGAGTAAAAAGAAAAAAAAAACAAAACACAAATACATAAGAAGTGCTGCAGTCTTGTTGACAGTGAAGCATTCGCTTTCTCTTTCACAGGAGCACATTTCTGGCAAATGCATCATATTAAAATGTACTCTGTCCTTGGATGAGGAAGAGGGCTGGCAGTAGAGTTATTAATTGGAGTTGGGTCTCCTCAAAACCCTGGGAAGCCAGAATTTCATTTACAGGAAGCTGAGCTGCTACATGGAGCAGTCAGATTTGATATGAAAGCCCGGACAGTGAAACAGAGACACATGAATGGCAGGCATCTCGGTTCCTCAACCCCTGCCTCAGATACCAGCCCAATTCCCTTGCTGGAAACATCTGTGGGAAGATGCAGGTTTGGTGGAGAAATTCATGTTTCTGCACATCAGCAGCCCAGTTAAATGCTTGAAGTGCTCTGGGGACACTGGCTGTGCAGGGCAGGCTGTGAGGCTGCGAGCGGCAGTGCTTCTGCTGCTTCCACTGAATGTTAGCTTGACAATGAAGATGTGGTTCTCCATGTCAGCAGGGGTTGGTACTCACACATCTGAGGGAAGACAGCTTTTCCTCCCTTTTCCTCCCTCCCCCCATTGCTTTATCCCTTACTGTTCCTCTGAACAATGCCGTCGCAGTTTGAACTCATTTTCTTTGAACTGCAGGCACTGCATAACTCATACTTCTGCCTGTTATTCCATCCCTAAACATCTGCCATTATTTATCTGGATGGTTTAAACTCTTTATGTTCAATTTATTAATGTCTCTGAGAATTACCTCCAGCTTTGTGTGGAAATATGTTCAGCAGTGGAAACAGCTGCAGGCTCCCCAGCTCCTCTTATGACATATTCCAAGGCGACCTCCACCATTCAGAGGATGGGATTTGATGACTTTGATATTTTCCTGGACCGAGGCCGCTGCCTCGTCCAACACAAGCTAGAGCATCTCTTTTACCACCTAGGTGTTGAGAGAAGACACTTTTATATGAAGATCCAGAAGCGAATGTCATTGGTGAACACCTTTCCTCGGTTATGCTGGCCAAAGAGCTTCCGTTCCCTTGTCCTGCTGGACATGCTGCAGTAGGCTCCCACCACACAGTGCTCCTCCAGCATGTCTGGGGACATGGCATTTGTGCTGCCAGCAGCTGTGGCAGCTTGTCCTCACCCAGCCTTGCTCCCCGTGATCTTAAATGTAAGGTAGACAGAGGGAGAAGGGGCTTGGAATCTCACACAGATTATTGATCTCTTCTTTTTGGTGTCTTTTCCTCTTGTCTTTCAGACTTGTGCTAGGCTGAAATCCTTCACTCAGATTCCATATTTCCTACCACTGCCAGTTACTAAAGACCTGGTTAGGTTGTACCACCCCATTCTGTGGCAAATTAGACCAGCCATAATATTAATGGAAAAGCTTGATTTGGATACTTAATTATGAGTATCAAGTTGAAGGCTGCAGGGCCATTCATTCCTTCTGCTTAAAGGTCATTGCACAAGCAGCCTTTGAAGTTCAATTACTTCAAGGCCCATATACCACCCAAATCTGTCTGTGCCTCTGCTGTAAGGTTTAAAATGCACCACTGTTTTCTATAGCATCTTGCATGCCATCTGTTTTCCAAATCACTTTCCTCAGCTGCATAATTTAATTACTGAGATAAGAACTAGAGGGGGGAGGATATGGAGAAAAATTGGAAATTTGTTTGTGAAGCCTCTGCATTCAATTCTGCCTTTTAGTGTGTGGGTGCTAGAAGATGTCAAGAGGCACTTCAGGAGCAAAGGGGACCTGGTCACACAAAGTTCTCAGCTTCCCCATCTCCCTGGAGAAGGTTGATGCAGGGAACAAAGTCTCACCATGCTGGGCTTTCGTGTGCCTGGCTTAACACAGGGCATGAACCAGTATCCACCCTCCTCCTGCTATGCAGAGCTTTCCCTTCGCTTTTCTCTGGTCCCTTCCTCTTTCAGGAAGGTTGGTCATACTTGCACCTATGGGAAAGTCAGTGTTAGACTAGCCTTTTTCCAAACCCATCATTCCTGTTCCTCACGGGGATAGGTAAGAGTTGGGGGGCTGAGGTGGGCTGGGGTTTCATTTTCTGGGGAAAGCCCGGAGGGACTTGCGAGTGGCAGATCATGTTGGGCCAGAGCAGCTGGACTAAGGGAGTGGGAAAAGGTCTGAGAAACTAAGAGAGTGATGTCTGACAACCCATATCCTGTGAGCCCATGGCTGCATAAAAACCTCAGACTCTTTCTCCTGGAACAAACTGGGGAGATTAAAAATAGCTATTTGTTTTTGTTGATGACAAGGTAATTTTAACACAGGTCACTTCCCCAGTCTGCTCCAGTGAGTGGCAACAAGCAGAGAGATGTGGGAACAAGTGGGCAGCACAGAGGGAGGAAAGGAGGAGGTGGGAGATAGTCCCTTCCCTGGGGACAGCAGCATCCCACCCAGACAATTCCAGTGCGGCTTTCCCTGGTGAAGCTGACTGAGGAAGGAGCAGGGGGCCTCCCCTCGGTGCAAGGACCTCGTGGGTGAGGTGAGTGTGCTCCTGCACTGCCTTTGTGATCCTGTCAGCCCAGCCCCCTGCTCAGAGCACAACAGAGACCGTCCCCCGCGATCACAACATATGGTCCTCCACAGGCTTTTTTTTCTTCTGGTCTCTGACAGTGGGCTGGGTAGAGAAGGGGAAATAAACAAAAGATGTCACCACAATACTGTTGGAGGTCTTTGGTGGCTTTATCCTTCTTCCTGGTGCCTTCCCATCCCAGCATGGATATCTGTGTGTTTTCCCCCACTGAAATAGATGCATCTTCCTTAGACAAGGACAGAAGAAATTCACTCACCGTATTTTCTGTCTTTTCTCCTTTTTCTGTCATGGACCCAGTGCAATAAGATGTTTATATCTAATCCCAGCAAAGCAAACAAAAATCCATGATGAAGAATATTGCCAGGTCAAGGATCTGAAATTTTCTTGCCAACCACAAAATAGTTGACGCTAGCACTTCTTTTTTGCTTTTTCCCTTCTTCACTTTTGTAATTGAAAGCTCTGGCATTTTAGAGGCAAGATTTCACCCTGGGCTGGAGGGGTGCTGGGGGACTTGCTTGTTCACCTGAATGTTTACAGAAAATTTGTCACAGCCTGACCAGATCTAATTGGCACGATGTGTAAAGAAACAGGCTCCTTGGATATTTTTAGTACTCTCCAACCTTTCTAGCACAGAACTGTTAGGCATTAATTAATTCCAGTTGTCTGTCAGTTTATTCTCTCCAAGTTGGATTCTCACAAATAATTTGGCTCAGGTGTCTTTTAGATCAAATGATAGGATAACAGGATGCTGGTATTAATCATGTGTGGTGTCTTACGCATATCTTTTCCGATGTTGGATACTTTGGATATTATATATCTTTTTATCACCTTTGAAACTATCCATCTTTTTCTCCTAGGGGTTTCATTGCTGCAACTTTGTCATTGACAGGCAGGAGAAATGCCTCCAATTGACATATGGACCTTTCTGTAGCTGTCTTTTATTTGTACAACATTTTTTCCTGAGCAAAGATGCATGGAGCATTCTGAACATCTTCACTTAGCTTTCTGCATCCAGTTATTTTAGTCTATGTTTTTACAGTGTAGCTCCATTCATACCAACCCTATTTGGGTTGCTTTACTATAGGCCATATGGTCTGTCTTTGATTTCCCAGGAAGTTTGGGTGTTATTATCTGGAATGCCCCTAGTCTCTTTTTAAATTTCAAGATTCTTTACTGTCTGGGGTATGGAAAACAGAATTGGAGTGCCTTCTTCCTGTGCTGGCCACACTACAGCCTCAAGCTTTACCTGGGCAAAAACCAGATATATTTATCCCACGTACCCAACTGGACTAGGAGAGATCTTGTGATTATAGTGGCAAGAGTTAGTTTTTAAAACTTCTATTACTAAGTTTCCAAAGTAAAAATTTCTAAGCTAGAAGTAGAGACAAGGATTTAGAAACAAGAGAGAAGTACCAGATCAAAGCCAAATTTATGCTCCTGATAACCCAGACCAAAGGGGTTTTTATGAAAGTGTTATAGTAGCCTCATACTCAGCATTCTTCTGCCCAAGTTTTGGATCTATGCATGAGGATGCACTTGGGCATTGCTTAGTTTTAACTAAACATGGATAGTTTTAATGCTTTGTGCAAACCAGCCCAGACTAGACAAATACATAGAAAAACATCCATGAAAACCAACTTTGACAAAGGCCTGCTGGGAGACATGGAGCCCCAGGGAGGGTTCACTCAGCTCACCCCTTTATACCTGCCCTGTCCTTTGGAAAGAACAGTTCCTCTTATTGAAAAATGGTTTAAGATTTGCAGGGGCAAAAATGCCCAGGTTTGGGCCCCTTCTTGTCTTGAGAAGAATAAAATTGCAAGCCTCAGGTATCCCCTGCCAACCAGGTTGTGTGGCCTCACCAATGTGGGGAGGTAGGAAACCTCTGCCTTTATCCTTGGTAAGAAGTAGCTGCTCCACCTGCCACTGGTTTGGTTTGGCACATCAGCAAGCAACCACCAAAGGCGAGCAAGGACACTGTGTGTGATTTGGCAGGGATTTTGGCACGAGTGTGCAAAAAGCTGTGTACAGTGATGTCTGGCCAAGCTGCTGCGGCCCTTGCCAGTGGCGCTTGGAGCCCGGCCCTGGGCTGCTGCACGAGGCCATGGCTGTTGCCCTCTTGGCTCGGCTCTTGGCACTGAGCTCATGCTCTGGGCCTCTGGAGTGTAGAGATCCCTGTGAGCCTTGGGAAGGGGGCACTCGTAGAGCTGCTGTGTCCCCATCACATGCCTCTACAGTCCACAGCACGCGCTCAGGGGAATCTTAGCTTCTTTTGGGTGCCCCGGGACCTCTGCAACTGCTAAACTGTGGGTGCTGAGATCATGTTTTCCCTGGAGACTTAAAGGCTTTGAGGTCCACAAAATGCTTTGCCCTATTGCACCAAGGTGCCCTTGTGCCTGCTCCATGCTGTGACCACTGCTCCAGACTGTTGGGAGCTGGGACCATCTCTCATCCCAAGGAAAGCTGCTCACGAGGTTCCACACGATGCAGTAAACAACCACCCAGGGTACAAAGAGGATTCCAGGCACCTGCAGGAGCCAGACTCCAAGAAGCTGCAGCTTTGGCTTGAGAACCAACAGCAGGTCAGTTCCAGGGGGAGGCCTGGACAGCTCAGTGACCAATCCAGCCCAGCCATGCCACAGATGCCTCCTGACCTGGCCATGGCCTGTGCAGCCTAAAAAGAGCATCCCCCAGCCCCATGGAGCACTGACCCTGGAAACAAAAGGGCCTTGTGCTTTTGGAACATCTCCACAAATTCATTGAAATGCTTTTTCCCCCCCTCCTATTTTTCTGATGTGGGTTTTTGTTTGTTCGTTTTAAAATTTTTTTTGGTTTTGTTTTTGTTTCCACAGGTTGGGAATGGTATTGTACCAGGGTGATGTGTAGAGCTCTGGCTAGTAACATCTGAAATTTTCACTTGTGGTATTTGCTGACATACAGCATTGCCACGTCCTGCATGCCATAAGACATCTAAGCAGATATTTCTAGGGCACAATAAAGCAACTGATAGTGAAGACAGGCGCAGACAGAAAACAGAGATTATGGCACAGGAGATGACTTTATCAGACAAAACCACCAGCTCGTAGATATGAAGACCAGGTACAAATCAAGTGCATGTAAAAATATCAAAGTTCAAAACTAGCTTCTGGGGATATTTTAACAGGAATCAATCACTGTGTTCTTGTTGAACTAGAAGAGACTCTTTAATTCCTTGCTGTGCCTTATAAAAACATGTGTATCTATCCTTGTCTGCAGTGTTGGCCTTGTTTCTCTTGTGTGGAGATATTAACTGTACATTACTTTATCTTTATCACTTCTCTTTTGTGTCTACATTGGTTTCAGGACAGAGCAGAGCCCAGAGATAAACTTTTATATCACAGTGAAAAACATCTCACAACTCCCTCAGCCTTCGCTACACGTCCCCTCAGCAAATAGTTCACAGTACAAGTCAATAAATCATTCTTTTAAATAAGCTTGTACTTAACACTTCTGATGACCAAAAAAAGGAGCAACTGAGACAGAGCACTGGCAGTAAGCATGCTACTGCCAAGCACCCCGACCCCACAAGGATGGTTTTGCTAATGGTTTTTAAGAACTGTGGAGAGCAGGAGGAGAAGAAATCCATTTGTTAGGAAGCGTGGTTCAGATCCTTGAGGGGCAGGCAGCGCTGGAGCTGCACTGCGGTGCTAATTGGTACAACTGCCTGGGAAAATGTCTCTAAAATAACAGGCACTCAAGTTCAAGACCCGCTGTGGTTTCAAATATCCACTGCATAACCCAGACAGGATCTGGCTTATTAAAGGAGGGCACAAAACCAGGGAGGAGAAGACAACATTATCTTTCCACATGGGCACTAATTTGGCCAGCAGGCAACAGCAGAGCCTCTTTTCCTCCAAAAGGCTGAGGCTTCTGATGAATTTAATGTTCTCTGAAGACTGTCTCAATTGAAATCAAACTCACTTATGACCTTTTCTCTGAGCAGCAGAACAACAAAATCCATAATGCAAAGGCAGTCAAACCAAAGACAAGAAAGTGATTTTTAAAAATGAATATTTTATTTATGAAGTATTCATAAAAATGTGTAAAATGCACTCAAATATATTTGATTTGTTGACTGCAGCTAAAAAATATAAAAATATACTTAAATGCATAAATTAAATTGACAATACTAGCACAGTTCTGTGTTCACCCAGTATTTGTTAGGAACACAGTTCTAAGTAATTATACTGCATATGAGTATAGAATACGAACTGAAGATGTTTTTCAGACAATTTACTCCAGGCACTTCAGACACTTTACTGGCAAAGAATTTATGGCTAGCAACATTTTAGAATTGTGGGGTTTTCACTACAGCATACTGCCCTGCTCTAGAGCAATATCTATTTAGCTTCTTAATGTTACTTACAGTATTTCTTTCGCTTTCAAATAAACCAAGGAACAACTAAATTGTCATGGATATTAGACTACTAGCATTGCTGGCACTGTTTGTGTCCCAATTCCACTGTTTTTTCTCAATTAGCTAGCCCCTAGTCTCCAGTATTTCCTGCCAGCCTTAAAAAAAAAAAAAAAAAAAAAAAAAAAAAAAAAAAAAAAACCACTGTAAACAANNNAAAAAAAAAAAAGTCCCAGTTTGAACCAGCTGTTTATTTGTGAGGACACTGAAAACAGACCAGTTTGCTTTGGCCATAGTGGTGCTACCAACAGGTCAGGAGTTTGATTTTGCCACCATGAGGGAGACAATTGAGGGCAGGGGGTCTACAGCAAGTTGCCCAAATACTGGGGTGAGCACTCATTTCAGTTAAAAGTCACAGCATCCTGGGATTATAGGTCCCAGAACTCACAGCTCCAGAGCCCAGACATTTGTGACTGAAGGAGCAGTGGTCATTCTATATTGCATTTTATTTACACAAACTGTACGTCTCAAGTATTGAAAGAAATGTGAATAATGTTAAGCACCTGCCAAGGTGCTCCTTGGACATGAAGCTGTGGCCATGGTAGGCTGTATCTCCGAGTGTCAGATGTATTTCTCTGATCTGTGACCTTGAAAGGAGATGCTGATAGAGTGATTTGATGGCTACTGTTCTCATCCCTCTAGTCCATATATTAAATTCCAGGCTGAGGAGCATGGCTAAGTGCTCATGTACTCCTATCTATCTAGTATTTAACTTCCTGCTTTCAAAGTCAAAATGTAAATAACCATATACAATACATAATATAAACTTAAAGCTCACACATTTTCTTTTCTCTGTTCTACAACTGAAAGGAAATCCATAGTATATTATGACACAAAATAATATTTCTGGCATTTTAGGCATTATTTATTGCTAAATAACTATAGCAGCAGAGAAAAATGTATAAAGTTGCACTTTTTGACATCTTCACAGTAAGCCTATTTCTCTCACCCACTTTTGTGTTCCATTAGTAACAAAAAATATCATTTATCTACTTCAGCTATGTAAAATCTTTTTTTCCCCCTAGAATCGCTAGTGGATCTTGTAATTTTATTGCACAGATTAAAAAAAATATTTATTAACAATTTTTTCATTATTAAATAACTTTCAATACAAAAATTTGAATTAACCCTAAAAGCCCAACCCTGCAAGTGCTTCAGAAGTGGAATGGTATTTTCTTCAGGCAATTCCAGTTGACTTTCATGAAAGTACTCCGGTAGGTTTGTGGACAATGCAGAGATTTGAAGGATGGGCTCCAAGTGTGCAAATCTTAGCTTATGGATCAGCAACAACACTAGCCTTGCTTTCTAACATTATTATTGGGAAACATCAAGAAGGGAATTGTGAACATCATCAAGGACGTTCAAAAGATTTCTTTTTCCTTAAGAGCTGTCTTTGTTCAGCAGACAAGTTCCCTCAAATCCCTTCTTGATAAAAAATTTCCCATCAGTCCTATTATTCAGCTCAGAGGCACAGTGAATATAACTACTTATACTGAGAAGTAGGTGTTGTATATTAACAAAATGCTACATAGATACTTTTTAACTTTTTCTCAGTGGATTTACACTGGTTTCATATGAGCAGAATTGGCTAGAGAGCAGAACCAGAGCAATAATGTGTGTATGCAGTCTCATGTGTGACCTACTTGGGCAGAAATGCAAAGCTGCTCAAGAGCACTGTGCCAGAGTGCTTAAGGTCATCTGTCATGTTACAAAGTGATGAGGAGGAAGAGGCTTATGGGCTGTGTCCACTATTAGCTGAGAGAAAAGATGAAACAAGCTGTCTGCTACGGCATCATCATTTTGGGTACATGTGTGAGCTCTGTAGCTGCAGACAAGGGAGCCAAGAATGATAAAATAAACTGCAGAATGATGTGTGTCTTTCTGAAAATGGTGAGCAACACACATACAGAGTATACAATCAGACTTTTGCCCTCAGATCGTTTAGTACTGAGTGAGCTCCATTTCCCTCAGCATTGAAAAATGGCGTGGTGATACAGAGCGTGAGGTAATTTATAGGGTAACTCTTGGTGTGTCTTAACAGTGTAACTGTAGTGCTGGTAACTTAACATGGTGGTGATCTTCCTTCCTCAGCTACCCCTGCAAAAAAGAAAGGAGCGAATGCAGTGCACATAACACAACAGCAGTTTTCACCATGCCTTAAGTCCAGCAGTTATTAGCATGACCCACAATTGGTCTAAAGCTGCCATGCTTGTTTGTCCTTCCTTGCTAACCTAATCATCTAGCAAAGGAAATAGAGAAAAGAAGGCACCTGCAGAAAATGTGCACATTTCTTTGTGGTTTTGCCTAGACTTTCCTCTGTGAAAATGTCTGCCACTCTAATGCTAGTTCCCTTCTTCTTCAGTTTCCATTAAGGGTGGTGGCTTTTGAGGTTTGTGTGGTGCCAAAGACGTGCGGGAGGGATGCAGTATCTTCATACAGAAACACCAAAAAAGATTAACCAAGTTGACATGTTTTGACCAGGTGTAACAGCTGATTTGAAGGGTGTCTGCTAAGGCATGTGAGAATATTTGGTCAAGAAAGGATGAGATTCCAGATGGAGTAGGAAAAGTGACTATCAGGCTGTTACCTTCTCTCTAGGAAAACTAGAGTGACATGGATGTACACAGTCCTGCTGTGCCACATGAGTTCCTCAGTTAGGCAGTGTTAGCTACTTACTGATTCTCAGACGGCCTTCAGAAATATTTATTTTTCTCCAAAACAGAAGTGGAATTTAGGTATTTGTCTTCAGCTACAAGCTACATTTTCTCTATGAAGAGTATGGGTAGATGTATGAAAGAACTGTGAAGCTCTTCCTTCTTTTCATGATGGAGAGGAACTGTGTACGCTCTCTTCACTATTTGTTTGAGGAGCATTTTAGAAAGATGACTAATAGCTGAACAGAGTGTTTAAACCCTTGAATAGATGCTTTTTTGCAGAGGAGAGAGAGGCCGTGCATAATCTACTTGGCTGGGCAGGATACCTGATACATGATCCTTGATCTTACATTTTGCTGATCACCCCATGTTTTCAGTATCGAGCCCCATCGGGGGGCATCAGGGTTGGAACCACGTGGTCTTTAATGTCTCTTCCAACCCAAAACATTTGATAATTCTATGATCAGGACAGTTCTGCCAGCCTACATTCCCTGATGAGCCTTTTCCCACTCCAACTGCCCCTGTGGTGGTGACATCAGGTAACATTCCAGTGGAGAATTCTTTCTATGCAGACATGCTGGGGCCAAACTGTCCCTTTGTGAAAGCAAGTGGCATTTGAAGGATATCAACATTTGGAGAAAAGTTCAGCTCATGGCCAATTGTGTAAACTGTGGGATCTATACCTTTATATGTCTTTGTTTCAATACGTTTGCAGTCTCTGTACTCTTTTGTTTGTCACGGTACAGCATTGTTTCTAATGAGCTATGGAAGCTGCCAGACTTCACATCCTCACGGGTCTGTTAACACAAATGTCTGAGGTGTTTCTTTGAACATCTTTCTTAAGTAAAATTGTACACATGTGAAATTGCACAGGCAGAAGGTGTGGTCTGATTCTGCTCTCTTAAACCAGTGTAAAAAAATCAGAATGTGACCATCTCCCCACAAAGTATGTGGTGGGAGAAAGGTCTGCTAGACTTCACTGCAGCATATGGTGTTTGATATTTTTCTACTATGTCACACTAGACTGAAACAGTTGCTTCTAGTGAGGTGAACCCTGTTTTGCTTGGCTGTTAACGAGCTCTGTAAAAGGTACACCACTGTGATATGGGTTATCCCATTTCTGTCAGACGAAAAGTGGCAAGTTCCAAGTGTAGAGTAGCATTGTAATTCCTATACAGGACTACTGTTGCCTTGCTTAATAGTAGCTTATTTCATCTCACAAACACTGCAATATTTTTTAAAAATGAGGTTCTCCATTTAGTACTTTTCCCACGTCATGCCAATAGAGCCCCAAACGCAGCAGTCCTGTTAGCCATACAATTTAAAATAGTTTATGCAGAACAGTTTATAAAAACTGTGATAAGAAAAAATAGTATTATCTGAAGCATAATATTAATATAAACAATATAGAAAAAATACATATTTACATAATGCCAAAATACAATTATATACATTAATATCTATTACATTTAAATTATATACCTTTAAAAAACATCACCAGACCAATAAATTATACACAGTCTCAACCAAAAGGTCTGGCATCTTTCTGGTGCATGAAATACATACATAAAAAAATCCCAAAACAAAACCCCTAGTTAACAATTGTGTTCACAAAAGCAGATATCTCTAATGTTCTTAGTGCCTTGAATAAACAGCATCTGAAAGCAAGGGAAACTGAGGTCAGAAAAAGTAAACCAACACAGATTAAGCAGTGCTCTGAGAGGTGGCTGTGTGGCAGCAGCATTGGCTGGTGACTGATGTGACAGCTAAAGATCAGATCCCACCTCTGCCTGGAGTCTCAATGCATGGAAAATGGACATTTCAGTTCTTGGCCTCCTCCAAGCCTGCTCTACCTGTTGATGACAACTCTGATTTTTACAGGCTAGATCAAGAAAATTATTTTGATTTCTTACCATATAATCCTAATTCCTGATGTACAAATTTGTGGAGCTACTGAGATCCTTCTGTCTTGACCCTAAAAATTCTACATCCCTTTAAGAATCAGCTTTACAAGGCACAAGGTCACCAGTGCTTACAGCTTCTCCACATTGGTCCTCTTGGCAGCATGGCCACAGGAGGTGAAGGGCAGTGCTAGTGCCAGCTTTGCTACTCCTGCAACTCTTATCAGCACGGGACTGGCTACAGGCTAGGAAAAGGAGCCTACAAGGATGGGGAGTCTGGGGAGCAAGGTAGAGCACAGCCTAGGACACCTATATTTTCCAGTCAAGGCAGGTGGGAAGTCTCCCAAGGCTGCCTATATTGTCAACAGCAGACGAGGGTGATGCAGACAGAAATGGAACACAGTGGATGACAGAAGAGCCCAGTAAGTGCTGTCAGTGGGCTCAGTTTCTTATGGATGGGGTAAAGACTTGGGAGGTAAAACCAATATCATGATAGAGAAAGGGGTTCAGCTCCCTTGACAGCATAGGAACTATAAAGTGTGAGACAGGGAGAGCATAAAGGTAAGGCAGGAGCAGGAAGTGATGTTACAATGACTACTAATAGGGAAAATAAAGACACAACTGCAAGAATGAAAAGAGCAGAGGGAACAAATGAAGGTCCAGGAAGCAAAGAAATATCAATGGTTAAGGATAGCACAATTCCCCTTCAATTACACTGTCAAGTGAGCTACTATGTTTGAAATATTTTACAAGTTGATAAAGTTGCAGTTACCTCTGTGATACTCTGGATTCACATTTTCATATATTGGAAATAAGGGATTTTCTTGTTCACTGCGAAGTTTTCTGGCTCTTAACACATCTCTCACACATTGATGCAGATACACATATTGACACTGCAAAAGATTTAAGACACTGAGGAATTCTGTAATTTAATTTTCTGTATTGTGAAAAATCATTACAAGCTAACTCCCTCACAAAATCAAGGGTGATATTACGAATTAAAACATCCTTGTAAAATTAATCTCCTTTTCACACTAGTAATATAGTAAACTTCTGTGATCACCTCTCTTTAGAAATAATACCAGTAAAACATAAACGAACTCAGTATGTTTTGACAGATTATACCATTAGTGAAAGCTTTATCAACTGTAAAGTGAAATTTCATGTGGTGCTGTGTTGGATAGCTACTACTTCTGAATGCTTTGGTATACAGTACATGTAGAAAAATTCATATGTACAGAGAAGCATGCAGAAAAGATAAACAATCTCCTGATTTTTCTTTTTGATCTGAAAATAAAGATTTTCCACTGAATTTTATAATAACATATATATTTCAGAAAACTGTGAGAAAGCTAAATCTCTAAAAAACCCAGAAAAATATCTGAAAAACTTTATTTGATCCATTGTAAGTTCTAAGACTGTTTCTGACTATGCAGAAAATGACAGTCTTTTCTGAAGAGTGCCTTTCATAGAATGGAGCTAAGATGACATTCACAGGCAAAGTAAGGAGGGCCAGCATGGTGTTGACTATTGACTACTCACCAAACTATCTTGACAGAATAGATTATTAAACTTTCATGCTTTGCTACTCTTTGTGGTTTATGACATGGGTGATAATAATCTTTTGATTAGTGTAACATGGTACCCAAAAGTCAGGCTGAACATGTTTACATATCAAGGTGTATTTTTTTAACATTATCTAAAAACCATAATTTTTCCAATAAGTACATGTATTTTCTCCCCTCACATCTTCAGCCACTGCTCTGTGTCTTTCTCTGGGTGCTCTGGCTCTGGAAAGTGAGGATATCTGCCTTGAGAGCACATGCAGCTGCTCTCTTGGTGGAGCAGAACCCTGCACCCCACCCACCAATGTGACAGAAAGTTGGCCAAGCATGGCAACTTTGTTTGGCAAAGACCATTTTCGACTGGAATGGTTACAGCTGCTGTAGCATGGTGCTTTTTGACCTGATGCACAGAGATTTCCCTTGCATGTCCCCCACCTGTAGTCCCTTGCCTTAAACCATGTTGATCTAAGTCTGAGGCAGGGACATTGTTTTGTTGCTGCTGCTTTTCTGTGACTGAATATTGTCAAGTATGATGGTACTGTGGCCTTTGACTTTTGTGTGGATCTGTCTGCCTTTTGACTTAGATGTCATGTCAAGCTCATGCCAAAGGCAGGTTTTGTATCACACAACTTTAGCTGTCTACAAGTGAAATTTAGGCTCTTGAGGCAGTTGCCTCTTTCTTCTAACTAGGGAAAAAGAACCACCCTCCTGAAATGTCTCTCTGCCTTTGCAGACTATGGATGACAGGAATCTGTCTTCCCTCCAGGATCTGTCTCTGAAGATTCCCAGACCAGGCTGGGAATCTGTCTCCCCTCCAGCAGAAGGTCTTCTGTAATTAAGATATTTCCAGGAATCCCTCTGTTTTGTGTTCTCAGTTGGGCCTCTCTTTATACCCATATGAGACTTATCTGTCAGAAAACACTGTCACTGGCATACTGGTTTCCAAATTGCAGCAAAGAGCTCCATTAGTATCAAGCTACAGGCAGACCCATAAAACTTGTTCTCATTCTTTTATTAATGGTTCGCAGGGAAAATGTAAAGACTACCTCCACAATACACCTTTATTAAATCAGCTCTTAAGTGTTTAGCTTCTATCAGTATAACATCCATTTTAAAAGCAGAGAAAGAAATACAAAACATTTACTTTTTCTGAACTTTGAGAATAAATGTACTTGCTTTTCCATAATATGTTAGGAGGACGCCAATCAACTTTCCAAAGTAACTTTAATGAAAATGACAGAGCAGCTCAATAAAACATAAACTGCAAAGGCACAAGGTCACAGTGGTTAGTTTCAAAATTGCATACATCTAATTTTCTCTGTCCTGCATTCCTCTTTCCTATTATGTCAACCTATCTGTCTGATTTAGGCTTGTCTTCCAAACCCATCCCTGAAGGACCTATCTCCACTTAAAGTTCATTTACTGGACTCTGCAGTAAAGCAACAGTGTGCTGTTATAAGTGTCTGCTGCATAATGCTGCTGGGGTGACTGTGGGCCAGCACAAAAAAAAAGGAGAAATCTACAGGAAGCGTAACTGCCACTTGTTATGGTTTGGACCCTCTCTAATAGAGCCAATGGAAAAAAAAAAACCTAAACTGTAAATTCTCACAGAGCTAAAATACATCTAACTAGTATTTCACATTGGAGTAAGTGCAAAGTGCTTTGAGAGCCTTTAAGAAGAGAGAATGATTATTACATACTGTAGGTGTTGTTGCTGCATAGCAGGCTATCCAAACCTTACCTCAGTCTGAACCATGTGAACGCGGTGAAGCCTTAGATCATGTACTGCTGCATAAATGTCAACAGTGTCCTTCGAATCCAGCTGTTGCAGAATTCTGTCCAGTGCAATGAATGTGCCAGTCCTGCCCACACCAGCACTGGAAAAGAAAACAAACCAAGAGATTTAAAAGCAGATCGAACAAAGCATTCACTGTCTTCCCGTGACTTTTGTAAAGTTCAGATCTCCAGGGTGAGAAGCAAATTGTTCAAATGGCACCTTTGGGCCTTTATAACACTTTATAATGGAATTTATTTAGGAAGGAGGAAATTATAATCGTGGTAGAAGTATCTTTGCTACTGCCTGCATTGCTTTCTGCTTTGGATTAACGCAGTCATTGAGATACACTGAAAGACTGCACCTGACTGTAACTTTGAAGCCTCTTCTCTCCAGGGGTGCAGCTGTGGGATACAGTAGACATCTGACAGGCTGCCGCACTTGCTGTACAGGCAGACACAGGCAGGGTCAGGTAAGATGCAGGCCTCAGCCCATATAATAGTGGAGGGGTCAGATACTACAATCAGGTACTGCCAGTGAACATATGGCTTTATCAGGAGATACAGCACCAACTGCACTCTCTCTCTCTCTGTAGCCCTATACTCTGCTGCAACTGGCTAGTGGGTAACAGATCGGGCAGCTCAATTTTGTCATTTTTTAATGCAAGTATAGGGGTGGACCACTGAGGGAAAACGGCAGTCCTGTGACTGCCAGAGATGGAAAAAGCAGAAGAGCATGAATAGGCAGTAAGAAAAGGGAGTCTCAGTCAGAATGGGGGAAGGATGGATCTGTCAGCGAGTCTCAACATCCACACATAGACAGATTCACCCCGGGTATATCTCACCTTTTAAAACACCTCTTTGTGATTCAAATGTTGGGCCACAACAGCAGCACGTGGGCAATTGAAGAATGCAAAAGCTTATAAGCAGCTGCTTACACTTTCAAGCTCTCCACTGGTACCCCCCAGTGGCACACCACTGGCACACCACAATGGCTCTCTATTGGACACCCAGTGGTTCCCTACAAATAATTTTTGAGGCATCTCCAGGGTGAGGCTGTGGGTGAATGCATGTACCTTGGGAATACTGCTCTGATGTATCTGGGAGCTTAAGACCATCAGCTACCTCTAGGATTTTGCAGCTGCCCATTGCCCAACAGGGATGAAGATTTGGGATCTTCCCAAGGGTAGGCACAAGGGCTCTGTGACACTGATCTTTTGCTGCTGCACATACCTGCAGTGTACAATACTTGGTCCTGTGTCTGGGGTCCTGTTGATATAATCTCTTACAGTTCGGACAAACAGAATCAGGGACTGGGTGGTCTCTGGCACACCATGATCTGGCCATACAGTGTAGTGGAAGTGACGGATGAGCCTTGTTGAGTCAAGCTGCTCTTCCTGTTGGGGTTCAAAAGTGTGGGTCATCAGGGCAAGAGAGAAAGGGACACATAGAACAGGCACCTTCAGAGAAAATGCTATAGCTTCCACCAGAGGGGAGACAGATACAATACAACTGTGGAACGGCAGAATAAACCTTCCTAATTTAGCCTTGCTAGTGTTTTAGGCCTATTAATCAGGAAAAAAAAAATGCAAACATACACTGCAGATTTTAAACTCTCGTATTGTCCACTCTGGGAGAACTGATTCAGACAGCATCTCGACAATCAGATCTCCATAGTACAAGGAATCCTGGTCATGGGGCCAGTATTGATCACACTTTACCTGAAGGGACACAAGGAAAGACAGATTTAGTGTTCAAAACAGCTACAAACAATGCCTCCATTCTGCTTTGGCAGAAGCAAATTTCAGAGCTCTTGTGCCGGAGGATGAAGGAAGAAAGGCGGCAGCAGCTGAATTCAGAGAGAGATGCCACTCTCTGCAAAGTCAACAAACAGGGTCTGGCATGGGAATGGGTTAGTATGGGGGTGGGAAGTGGAAGTTCTCATAATTCATTTGATGGGGGGAATGGGAAGCACTTCACTGATGCCCTCTTATTGGGCATGTTTTCTGGGCCAACTCTTCTCAAATCTCTGCTTGGATCAGAGCTATGCCTCCAGTGCCCCTTCCCCACCTCTGGCTGAGACATGGCAGTGGGGTCCCGCTTGGAGCCAGTGAGATGCAGAAGGACACAGATGCGACTCTGTGTTGGCTTTCACCCTCACCTCAGGAAAGAATGGTAAGCTGAAAGGAACTGACCCTGTACATGCCACTAGAGGATCACTGCTTCAAGTTTTTAAAATCTTACAGATCTAGTCCCTGTCCTACAAAGGGTACAGGACATGGTCATACCTGGGGAGGTATGCTACATCTACACTCAGTAAGAGTCCTAAGTGCATGAATAGTCTCTTTGCTAACTACATCAGGGCTTATATATCAGAAATAATTTGATATATTTAAAGATCAGCATTTGCTCTCCAGGGCTTATATTTAAAGTAGAAGTTGATCAGAGTTGATGTGATAAATAGGCACTTTTTGTTGGTGCTTGTCCTTCTGCATACTCAAGAGAATTGTCTAGTGAAAAAAGTCCTGGATTTGGGACCAGAAGCACTGAGCTCTCTTCCTAATTCTAGCCTTGACATGCTGCACGATCTTGAGACAGTCTGTGTATCCCCACTTCACAGCCCCAATCTGTCTCCAGTCTTTCTATTATACCTTTTCTTTCATGCTGTGTATCTCCTTGATTGGGCTATTTTGGCTCTAGAGTGAGGCAAATAAAAAAGCAAAAACTTTTAATAGAGGTTAAAACAGACATTAATAATAAAGGAGTCAGTGCTTACCCGGCCCTTCTCAACACACTGAGTTACCATGACAATATTGTGAACATTTTGCTCCCATGCCATCTTCCAGAACTCATCTTTGGTTCCAGGCAAAGGGCCCTGAGTTGCTATGTATTCCCTGCGGAAATTATTGCCCTGCAAATAAAGAGAACTCCATTAGTTTCCATAAAGAAAAAGGTATCTTCTAGCCACTGAACAAGCCTTGGGGTCGGCAGCCAGGGCTCTGCAGCAGCCCTTGCTGGGACAATAGTTTTGAAAGCTAAATTGTTGCCTTGGACCTGAAAGCAAATGACTGATTGGAACAGAGAAAAAGAAGAGACCGTGGCAGTATATCTAAATCCTGTTCCTTTTGTGACAGTCAAAGCTTTCCATTATTCTTTTGCGCTCAGCACGGTCTCAAACAATTTTTAAAATTGCTAGGGGTTTTTGTTTTATTTATCGTTTTTAATAAATTAGCTGAGTTCTGGCTTGAAATCTGGATTGCTAAAGCCACTGTTATTATCAATTGTAACTCTTTGGCAAAGGGCGTTATTTTAATCTCAGCCAGTTTTATCACCCTGCAAGGTGCCAGTGCTGTCAAGATGAGCTACAGCTCCCCAGTGAGGATGCCACCTGCAGTGATAGCTACAGTTTTTGTGGACACTGTATAAAATCAGCGACCTTTAAAAACATGTCCTTGGCCAATTAGACTTGCTATCTTACATAAGTATAGCAATGCAAGAAAGTGTCCTTAAGTGCTGGGTAAATCACTCACAGTTAACTTAATGGCAGTCAGACACAGTCTTTCAGCACACCCACAAAATGAGTTCTGTTTTTTAGCTCAAGTGAATCAGGGAAGGGGGAGGGGAACCTTAGCCATCCAGCTTTATATTCAGTTTTAGATGAAGGAAAAACTACCACTGGAAGGACTGTAAGACACCACCCTTGAGTCACTTACTGGTATGTAGCTTGCATTAATGTAGTCTGAGCAAGGGTCATCATCCACATTGGAAAGCTTCACTCTTGATGTATCATCTAGCAAGAAATTGATTACAAGAGGCTTAGGGCTAGGTCTTGATTTTCAGTCCCTCTCGGCACTTACAGAAATGCATTTGTGAAAGGACTGCCAGTACTATTACAAGATTTTATATGAAGAGCTAATTTATAAGGAATAACTGCTGGTTTTACTGCCTCTTTAATCCGTGAGTGCTGTTGAGTGTTCCAGGGACTAGGAGATAGATGGGTAAGAAGGAAGCAGTAAATATACTGAATTTCCTCTGCTGAGCTGCATAGGATTTATTATGACAACACAAGGGCCAAAATAGCATCTTCCTTTGATCCTAACAGCAGTGTGCCGTACTGGAAAGCAGCGCCCAGCTCTGCCCTTGAAAGAACAGTTGCACTTCAGTGATATCCTGAGCTAATGCTGAGCAGGCCAAACATCTTCTCTAGGTGAAGGGCCCTCTATAGAGACATATAGTGCCTGAGCTGCTAGGACACTGACACATGTTGGATCTCAGCAGTTGGATCTCAGCGGGGTGTCACTGCTGATTTGAGCAGGCAGGACACTGGAGAGGCTGTGCTGCAAGCACATGCCAGGTCCATTAGTGGGGATGTGGAGCAGTGAGTTATGTGGTGTTCCTCCTCAATGTCCTACCTCCAAAATGACAGGTAGGAGGTTAAAGGGGGAATCTCTCAATGACAGACAGGTCTTGCCTAAGAAGAATAGGGTTAACTTGACACATGTGTCTTACCATGCTGAATCACACTAGTATAGTCGGTTTGCTGTGTACTCTGAAGAACAAAGATTTGGCAAGGTTGTCAAAGAGCACTGAATGGATGATATCCCATATGTAAAAACCCCTACTGCTATTTCTACTATCCTTGTTATCTGCAGTGACTCTAGCCCCTAATAGCTAGAGCTTTTTCTCCCTGGATGAATGCTAGTCATTACACCTCTAGTGTGAAATTAAATTACTGGTCTGTGTGTAGCTGTTCAGGGCCATGCATCATCTGCCTCCTAGCCCAAGAACCTCAGCTGGCAGAGATATTTCATCTCAGATGGGAAGGAGGGAAGGGATTGGCTGCATGCTTTTCCACTAGGCTTGACGAAAAAAAAGTGAAAAATAGCTGGTGTGATGCAATATTACACAAGCAAAGCTAAAAACTCACAGGGCAATATATTATTGTATCGATTTTTCCCTCTGTTCTCTGGCAGAAGTGCTATGTCACATGTCTGGTTTCGACCCACATCTTTCAAGTCCTGCAAAAAAAGAATAGGAATAAAATGTAACGTAAAAATAATTAAAGGACAAGATAACACAAAGGGAAATTGTACTCATCAGCTCTCAAAGACCATGGACAGAAAACAGGTGCTTTTAAAAAAAAAAAAAACAAACTGAAATTACATAGGCAATCATACTGTTTTAGAGCAAGTGCATAGCTGGCAGGTATTTTCTATACTTTATCACACAGATGTGCCATACAAAAAAATGCTCGTGATCTCCGCCAGACAGATATCAGGTAGAGGCTGCTAACCAGAAGATGCCAAATGAAGAGTTGGTTTCTACACATGGACAAGTGAAGTTCAAATGAAATGCTCCACTTTATTTGTATTTAAGACAAACAAATGAAGGCCTTTCTAATAAATTAACCAGTTGATTCAGTCAGCCCATCCCTTCACAAGGCAAGTCCTTTGCCTAGGTTAGAATCCCACCTCATACTCCTTGGACAGAAGGTAGTTGGAGTCTGCTTGAAGTTTGGTGAAGTGTGCTTCAAAGTGACTGACTTTGATCGGACTGAAATATTCAACAGGAGGAAGAAAATCACAGGATGAATCACAGTCATAATTTATCCAGTTGGTTACCAAGAAGTTATTTAGGGATTAATTTTTTCTTTTTACCTGGAAGCTTTCCGGTACCTGGAAATTATTTCAAAAGAAAAAGAAACACTTCATCAGTAAGTGATCAGATGGGTCTGTTCAACCATAATGCCACGTTTAAAACCCAAATGTTTTACATTACCCTTTTGGCCCCAAGTTCAAATGGACTGACAGTGGCCTGTCTCTGCGAAGGTTCAGCCTTGCTGTAGGTCTCTCATGGCCATTGCTGGAACAAAAAGGAAGGCATTCTCTTATATCATTAAGTTTTGAAACTGGTAAGAGCTGGAAATTACATAACTCATGCTTTCTTAAATTCCTTTTCTTTCCAGTTTACCGTTTTCCAGCGTGTTTCGATTTTTAGTTCTGATCCTGTGACATTTCTCTTAGCTGAGACATGGAGATTGCTTATATTTTAGTTTGGCAATAGTGATGTGGAGTGTATGCACAGCACAGGTAGTAAGACATTTTTCTTGTTCTGAAACACTTGCAACCCAGTCCATCATTAAGGAGAGTGCCCTATGCTAATATGGACCCTAAATCTGTTGATTCTCTATGTGTAGAGGAACACATAGCTAGATTTTCAGAGCTGTAAAAGGCCTACAGCTTCCAGCACATCCACTCTGCAGATCACACCTGTGGTAGATGCCCATCTTCATGGCAGGAGTAAGTGGCAGAACCACAGCAGGCTTTGGGAAAGCCACAGAAGTGGTACTTACTCTACACAGCTAGTGCTGGCTTTCATCTTTTTGCTGCCATCTCCTCCTTCAAGACACCTCCCTTAGAGAATGCTTTCTCTTTATGTCTGATGTGGGAAAACCATACCAGTATTATTGCCAGCCTGTTGGGTATATAACTTAAAACAAGAAACCACATGCTATACTGAAGTTTATCTACTTTGGCTAGAAGCTATGACTAGTCAGAAAAAAATTTTTCAATCTGAAATTCTGGCATGTAAAAAGCAAATTCAAAAATATATCAACTTAATTTTCTATCAGTAAAAGAACTTAATTTCAGACTTGTAGTGTTTCCTATGCACTGTAAATGTTGAGGTTTTTTTCTAATTTCAGAAACTACAAAGAATTTCACATCTCTCAGTCATGCAAAATAATTCAAATGGATAAAGACTTTTTCAGTTGAGATACAGTATTCCATTTTAAAAAAAAGATATAAGTTCACTATTTAGGATTCATCTATCATGAGAAATATACAATATAACTAACAAAAAATGAGAAGCAAAGTTTGAGCTAATCTTTTGGACACTGAGGTAATGCCACATCTCAGTACTTTTGAATTGAAATGATAACATTTAAATGAAAAGTTTCAAAAGCTTCTCATCTACAATGCAGATGCAATTAATCTGAAACACTTCATTTTTTGACAAAAGACATTTTTTCCCAGAAGATAAAAGTTTAAATGATAAACCATTTTTTACTTAGAACTGTTCAGACTCCTATTGCAAGCTAAAATTTACAAGGATCCTCTATGACATAATTCTGGCACCATTTGAATTAAGTATATATAGATTTCTTATTATGCAAGTCAGTAGTTGTATACTTAGTATATACAGAATTTGGGGAATATATCTTTTATCTGCAGAACAGTTCAGTGCATCCATCTAATTTTCAGCTATTTTAGCCTAATCAACAGTGTTACTTAAATGAATATAATTTGACATGACTTCAATAACGAAGACTGATAAAGGGAGTCAACTTACCCAACTTTTTGTCTGCAGACAAATAAAGCAGTAACAGCCACCAACATCACAATCAGGAACAAGCCAGCACTCACACCTTCAATAACTCCAAAGAGAGGCTCTAGAAACAAAACAGTGTATTTATATATCTTGAGGAAAGGATCAGAAGAATCAGAGAATCAGTAACTTTCAGGGGATTTATTATTATCAGCTAAAGAAAATGGCTAAATACAAGGAAAGTAAGGCATTAAAACACTTAGATAAAACCTGGCCTCGATTTTCTATCCTCGTTTTTTCAAACCATTAAACAAAACTTTTCACTCCCAACCACAGTAGAAGAAAGCACAACTCCATTATAAGGGAGTGGCTGTCTTGCAGTGAGCTTTTTTGATGATAGCCTCACTGAGCATTTTTCCTTTTCTCTACTTCCAGCAGCTCTGTCAAGCTGTCCTCTGAATTTTTCAGTAAAGGTAGATAAGCCAAGGCTCCAGCTTCCTCTCAGAGCAGCCTTCAGGACATGCACAACAAGTTTAGTTCCACTCCCTACAAATAGTTCTAGATGCCAGAGTATTCTTAAGCACAACACATAATCCCAAGGCACAGTCACTGATAACAATCTGAAACTAACCTGCCTCTGTAGTGATTGGTAGAGAGAAGAAGGTGTCTGCAAAGAGTGGTTTAGGAAGTTCCTTCGGGTCTTCGCTGAAAAGCTGAGTAAAAGCTCGTATGCTGATTCTAAAAAACACAGTAAAAAATGACTCATCAGATGTTCAAAACCAACAGCAGAAAAGTAAAAATTAATTTGCCCCTTTGAGACAACTAAAACCTTTCCACTGACCACAGCCAGTTTTTAATATACATATCCAAGTTAATCAGTCTTCTACTTCATTAATAATACTGATCCCTGAGTTAAATACAGGGGAGCCCAGCTAGTACAGGCGGAGTGCTCTGAGGTACCCTGGCAAAGGTAACAGATGGGGCTCTGGCTCTGGCACACACAGCCTGACCATGTCTGAAGGTAGGACCAGCAGAAGCTGCAGAGGAGAGAGGATTCAGAAATACTTTTCAGGAGGACACGTTTTCCCTTCACTCAGCTGGGCATGACTCTGCTAATGGATATATATATATAGTCCTCTTTGTTCTCCTATAATGTGGCCATTTCCCAGACTGAAGTCTTGGGAAATGTGCCCTAATGAGAGCAAACTATAGTAGGCTAGCATTGTTTTAATGATGAAAAAGCTGAGAGGCACAGTGGGCACTCCTTGCCATGTGCCTTCTATCCATGTGCCTTTTCAGTGAGCACCTTGCAGACCTCTTGGGACAGTGTTTGCCTGTGGGAGCAGTGTAACTGCTGAGGCTGGTCTCAGCAGTCACCCTCTTCTACACCCTACAGCTAACCTGGACCAACTCTGGAGACTGAGGATGGTGCCACAGGACAGAAAGGCCTCCAACTTTTTCTAGCATGTTCCAAAAGAATTAATAAGTTCTGCCAGACTGAGGGAAGCATGCTTGCCTTCTTCTGTTAAGTATGTTCTAAATTAGCTCATCATTTTCAGTCTTTCCAAAGAAATGTTGAGGATTAATAGGTAAAAAATTGAGGTAAATAAATAAACCTATTCAATGCACAGTGTTTTGTGCATAATTAATCATATAATTCCCATGCTAGTGGATGACTGGCTCTTACCTATGAAACAGGGGCATGGATAAAGCATTCATAAATTTGCAGTGAAACACAAAGAACATTGTAAAATACACTTACTAATCTACAGAAGCACAAGTGGATCAGGCACCCAAATGACACCATGCCTAATAATGCAACAGAGCTCAACTACCAATATAAGTCTAACCTATATGCAGTTCGAGGCTTTAGAGGTCCATCGCAGAATTTCTGGTGATCTGGATCACACTTTCCTCCCAGATTCTCCATTTCTCCTCCAAGCTTAATGTCAAAGCTTTTATAGTCACTGTCAGGGTTTTCAGCACAGGTACTGGCAAAATAATTTGTCTGGTAGATGCGTATAGAGTCGTTGTGTTTGTACTCCAGGTAGGAAGGTAACGGGTGCTGCTCATCGGGCTTTGGTCCTTCACTACCTACGTCATGTGCAGAGAAAGACAGAAGGTTCAGATACCACAACCATTAATGTGATGAGTTTTGTAAGCTCAAGCTCTTGACAGACATATTCTTATCCAATATTCTGTTTCTCGGAGACGACTTCATGAATACAAAGCTACAATATTTAGGGTGCCTTGTTCCTAATACCTTTCTAATACCTAATAACCTTTCTATTATTTTTTAGGCAGATTTCCTCACAAGTCCTCAGTACAACTTTTGCCACAATAGGCATGCAAAGATTGAATACTATGACATTTTTTCCTGCGCTGTTGGGGGGAGTTTTTGTGATCCAGATTCCTGGATTCTACTACTAGTTATTTCAAAAAGCAAGTAAAAAGCCTCATCCACTGACAACTTGACTGTATATATACATATATATATATATACAGTAGGAAATTAAAGGGGTGTCCTGAATATAAATTCACAATACTGTATAAGAAGCTCAGATAGGCAAAACTATGGCAATGAGTAATCCTCTTTCTAAAATAGCTTTATAGTTTGCCCAAACATGACAAAGCAGACAGTGGAAATATTATCTGTTTTTTTCCTAAGGGATGATGGACAGAGAGATTAAGAAACTTTCATAAGGGTCATCAAATACGTCCTGGTATGCCACTAAATGAAGTCAATTCTAAAAACAAGGTATAAACTGTTGAGACATGTATCTGAATTGTCAGACACGTGTCAACAATAGGTCAGCTGTAGAAAGGGAGGTTTGCATGCGCGTCACAAGGACAATTTATGTTTTGTTTTATAGTGCTGCATGCAAAGTAATTTTTTTCAGTTAGCAAACATCACCTGGCAGACCTGGGCCCTCTCAGCATGGCTTACTGAGACTCTCCAAGGGGTTGTCTTCTAGTGTTTGCACCTAACATTTAAAGCACCTTTTGAGATCTGTGCACAGCAAGACGCAGATCTGTGTTCACTGGTAATGGCAACCAACATAAGCCTTCTACTATGGGAATTGTCTGAACATACATAACAGTGTAATCCAGAGTATGGAAGCTAAGTATCTGGACCTATGGAAGTTACTACAAACTATCTCAGAATAGGACTGAGCTCCTACATCCTCAGGCTAGGTAGGAGGTATAGACCCAAAACCTGTATGACACTCGGGCATTAGATGAGGAGAAAACCCTCTGCTGTGCAGTGATAGGTATGTACTTTCCCATGTCATTTTATTGGCTACAGAAAGAGTAACATTAAATCATGACACTTACCATCGGCCTCCCTCACAACCACAGTAAAATACTTCACAGCTCCATTAGTATCACTAAACCAGCTACAGTTAAAAGTAAAGTTGATGGAGGATTTGGTAATCAGCACCTCTTTTTTGTTCACTCGTATGTCTGGAGGTGGCTGAGGAGGACCTGAGTAATTAAATAAATAGACAGTAAATGCAAAAATAGAGAGAAAGCATTACCAATATACTTGCTGTGAGCTAGACCTAGGAAAATGCAATTTTTAATAAATCTCGGTTGCCTGGACCCTAGTCGCTGATTTTATTCTCTTTGCTATCAAGAAAGTGTCTTCACCTCCCACAGTGAAACTGCCAAAAAATGAAACAAGCCAGAAGTGTGTTCACCATAATAAGTGACACCTCCTCAGTAGGAATTCCTGCAGAAGCCCACATGGAAAAGCATTAGAGTTGTGTCAAACCTATGAAAACAGAAATTATAGCTGCTAAAAACAGCACAGGTTTAAGCCAAGTATTTGGAGACCACTTAACACACTCACTACAATAGTTACCTCTTTTAAGCATCTGTATTTCTGCTTTCTTTTCCAGAGGAACAGTCAGGGTTAGCCAGACACAGCATTCAACTACAGAGTACCTTTTCCTAGACTGAATGCAGAATTTCCATAGGAAATGTTCTTTGTATGATACAAAAATATACCTTGAACAGTGACACAGTAGAAATAAACTATAAAGTGAAGTACACAGAAAAGAAAGTGCAATGAAAGTCAGGACTTTAGGGATCTACATTGCTGATTCTTTAAAAAAATTGTAGTACTGAAACTTTATTGCACATATGGGAATCATATAAAAACTGTAAGCAGGTGGCTAAATTTCAAAAGCTTTTAGAATGCCAAAATCAAAAATGAATCAAAATTTCATACATTATATGTGTTTTAGCCTCTTACATCCACAAAATCTAGCTGCAATTTTTTCTGTTCCCATGAGGTACGGCCTCGAGTGTTAACCAGGCTCTGGGAGAGCAGCAGTGTTCAAAACAAGTAAGTAATAATAAAGAAACGTGAATATAAACCAAATAAGAATAAATATGATCAGCAAACCTTCAAACAGGACTCACTTCTTGTGACATGAATAATGAGGTCATACATCTGGATTTGTAGTATCCTCTGTGATAGAGGAAGGAGATTAAAAGGCAATTGAGCAGCAAAGGAGAAGGTGGTTGGTGACTGAAGTTTAGCTTAGCTCAATAGCTCCCAAAGCAAACATAATTTTTATGATCCAGCCTGTTACACAAACGTGGCTTTTAATATGCAGCTACAGAGGCATCCCTGATTATAGGCCTCCTGACCACCCTCCCTTTTTTGAGAAGTTTAGCCCTGGAAGAGTTCAGGCCTCTGCACTGTGCTGTGCCACCGAATTCTGAGGTAGTGCAAAATCTGGGGCAGCTCTCAGGTCAGCAATGGCAGGCTGTCGACTGCAGTGATGCCTGGCAGTGCGGAGGTACCAGCAGATGCTACTGATGCACTCCACTCAGCAGCCTATGGGTAGAAAAACTAAAGAATCTGTTTCAAAGCACATGCTACAGAAATCTGATTCTGCACTCAGGTAAAAGTTCTACAGGTAATTTGGTCAGGTAGCACCGCAGAAGAGTTTATAGAAGCCAAAAGAGAATGCAATACTACAATCCAATGTCCTTATTAATGGATATTTGTGCTGAGGATGGCTACCATCTATGAGGGGAAACAGGCAGATACAGAAAGCCTAGCAGAGAGCATGAAGACAACTGAAGGCATTGTGATGATGAGGACAAGATATTTATGTTTCTCAGGCTGTATTTAATGAACAAGCCAAATAATTTGGTCTGGCAATGTAATGAGAGGCAGTATAGTCAAAATCCTGCATTGTTTGTCACAACAGGGACCAAAGGATGGGTTCAGTCTACTTTGGCCACCCCTCCACACATTGGCAACTGGGGAGTTGTGTTAACCAACACAAGCAATTGTTTATTTCTGCTCAATGCCTCCCTTCAGGGCAACTCTGAATTCCACTTACGATCAATCATTGTGATAGTGCTGTCTTCAACCACTTCACTTGTCATGTCTGCAGAATGCACCTTGATGGACACCAGGTATCGCTTGTGGGGAACAAGGGTCATGATATTAAGAAGAGATTTGTCTTTTTCTATCCTTTTAGAAAATTCCACTTCAGGAGCGTCCATTTTCTTGCACTCGACACTATACCCGTCAAAATCAGAATCAGGAGGAGTCCAGGAACACGCGATGGCAGTAGAGGTTTGGGGCCGACAGTGAAGGCTTTGTATCTTGTCTGGTTCTAGAGAAATTTTGAGAAATTGAAGCTCAGTGGGAAACGGGACAGGTGTCATACACTCTCTCCACACACAGCTCCTAGATGCTGCATCAACGATCAGAGCAGGAGGCTGGGAGTCAAGAATTCCCAGCTATTCTGCATATGTGTGCTGCCTGATTATTATGTAAAGCTAACTCATTTTAGCCATCTGAAATTAGATCTAGTGACATCTACCCCATCAGCATTGTGAAGCTCCAGTAATTAATTGTGAAAACAAGGAAGAAACTCCTTCTTGATGAAGTCTCAACATGAACAGCAACACCACAAAGAAATGGATTTCTAGAAAGCTACTATAACTTATTTGGAGGTTCCACGTGGTCTCTTATATCAGTCAATACTGGTACTATCATCTCATGATTGATCTGGTTTCCTGGGCAGCATGTGATGTCTCCTTATTGCTAAAACACAACACAGAAATATGCTTCATCCATGTAATATGGGAGCACCATTTGTATCACATACCATGTAACAAAGACAGGACTTCACTCTCAGATGGCAGGCATCTACATTTAAGTGATTAAGTACAGGTGAAATTTTAATTATTATGCCGTGTTAAAGATCTATATAGCTTACTAAACATAGATGTCAATTGAATCCCACCCCAAATGACATGAGGATTTGCCATGACTCAGTTAATTTTACTATTTCATGTCACTTTTTCAAATCGGCCTGTTACTAGGTTGCTAGAGACAGCTAGAGATGACAGAGACTCGCAGACATGGGCAGAAACACAGAGCAGTGAAACACTGATTCCAGTTTCAAATCTAGCACAGCACAGTTTGTTTCATCCCTCCTGTCTTATCCTTAAGAAACATTATTTCAATACACTACCATCAGAGAAGTTTGGACATTCAGCCTTATTTTACCCCCGAAAATGACAGATTAAGGCTCTGCAACCAAACATCTTGACTCTGCATGTGAAGGTTATAAATTTATGTCCATTATCAGTCTTTAAACAGCTGACCTTGCATACAGCAAGGGCTTAGAATCTATCTGAATTCATCACTGTCATTCATGAATTTATTCATGGAAATTACTGATTGCACAAGGAATTGTTAATGTTTTACAGTTTTGCATCTTCTTCAGCTGAGTGTTAGGGTGCAATGGCAATTTTTACTTACTTGTTCTCACACTTGCAGACCGTGACTGACTGTATGTCTTCCAGCTGTCGCCACTGACAGTTCTGACACTGAACTCATAGAGCCTTCCTGGTCGCAGGCCATAGATGATGCGTACTTTAGATTTGCTGCTGCTGTAGGGATTAAATACCGTGAGGGGATCCTTTGGAAGCCACTGCACCTCGAAATCATCATAGTCTGTCCACTCTGGAGGGCCCAGCCAAGTGACAGATAAAGAAGTGTTTGCAACATCAGTAAATGACACAGCGTTAGGAGGGCTGGGTGCTATGCAGAAACGGGGGAAAAAAGGAGAGAAGGAAAAAGAGAGTCTTAAAAAAAAATTACAATAATAAATACGATTAAATATGCATTTATTTTCCTCATGCATCACAAAGTAGTTTGTATTATCTTGTATACACAGCCAGTTACTGCACCTGTGCTGATGATGGTGACTTTCACCATATGATGTAACACATTTTTGAGCCTTTCAAAGAAAAACAGTGCCGACTACTTTTTTTTCACATTCCATTGCTTTAATGCACTTAAGGCTATCCTTCATCTTTATACCTCCAATATATAATAAAACCTTATAATAAATCCTCCCTCTGAATAAGTCTGTTGCATAGTTATAAACTAATTAATTCCAAGAGATAGGACTAAAAATAATCCCACACCTGTTCTTCCTTCAGCATTTGCTGTGTTGGTCAGGTCACCACTGTGAGTCACCACAACCAAAGTGTACTTTCTGCCAGGAATAAGCCCCTGAAAATGCCACTCTTCCAGGTCTTTTTTTTGCTCTTTTTCTTTCTGTGTCCCATTTGGGTTGTAAAGATTCAGCTCATAGAAGTCAACATCTCCTGCTGCTGGACCCCAGGTGAACCACAGACTGTCTGTCATGTTTCGGTTGGATGCCTTGAGACCCACAACTGGGGCTGGTACTGAAAAAAGAAGGAATGAATATTACTTTATGTAGAACATCCTTTGGGTAAGAAGAAGCAAAAAGGTCAAGCAGACCTTATACTTGTCCTGTAATGATAGTAATTTTATAGACTAGACAGTCACCACAGCTGAAAAGCAGAAAGCATATCTCAGTAGCTTCCTTTATTGTTTTGAAGTCATTACCAAGAGAAGTTGCAATGTTTCTAATGGATAGTTTTGCAAATGTTAAGCAGCTTTTTCCTAGTCAGTTTCTGGAAACACCCATTTCTGAGGTAGCTGAAGGAAGTGCACTACTGTGCAGATATAGTCCCACAGACGGGTTCCTATAAGGTGCTGCAGGGGAATAAAGGAAATTTTCACAGAATGTCAGGGCTGCTAGATCTGCTTAGAAAACTCTGTTTCCCACATATGGCTGAGCAAACAAAGAGCTGCAGTAAAGCTCCCCATGGGAAACAAGTTTTATTTCACTGTAGACTGTCTATCCCATTAACCCTACTTGCTTTGTCTTTTCAACCAACACACTCAGGCCAATATTGCTTTAGGATGTGAGACAGCCATTTTCCTGCTTAAGGAGCATACAATGGGATGTCTTTCTTCTGACATGCGCTCCTGGGAACCATTGTAGGTTTCTTCATTTTTCCTGGTGTAACTACATCACCCAGAATTTACCTTTTTATATATCTAATTCTTTTTACATATTAGAGCCGATTTTGATACTTCTAATGGCTGCTCTAATATAGTATGAGCATCAGACTCAGAGCAGCTCACTGGTGTCCCCCATGAGCAGCACACTGGAAACAGATTGTTTTCTTAGATGTCCTTGCCTGTTCTTCCATAGACAGATGACTCGTTAGTGAGGTCTCCACTGTGGGTAACAATCACCATTCGATACATCCTGCCTTGACGCAGGTTCTGGAATGAACACTGCTGGAGGTGCTGCTCTCCTGAAATCCTGTCATGAAGGGATTTGTCTGGATTGTATAGGAAGATATCATACGAATCAAGTTCCCCTTGAGAGGTGGTCCAGCTGAAGGACAGTCGGTCAGTGGTGTTCTCTGTGACTTTCAGATTTGTAACAGCTGCTGGAACTGAAAGGAAGGATAAATGTAAGAGTAAATGTCAGTCTAGGCACTAAGCTGAACCTTCAATAAACTCATGGCTGTAACACATTTTAATTAAGCCACAAGTAGCTAAGTAATATCAACAGCAACTGTCAGAAACAAGGGGAAAGCATTTATGAAATGCCACAAAGTCTCTCCAATACAATATTTTTATTTCCCAGAAGGCCGGATTCTCTAGAATGTGCTCAAACAGAACTGTCCATTAGCTTCTACAAGAAGCTTTAAATCAGTAAAGACTGTAAGTAAGACTTGGCCTTGAGTTTAGAAATGTGTATTCACATAAAATCCTGCGCTAAGAACCTTGAGAGTGTGAATTAAAAACTTGATGACAGTGAAGCATTCAGGTATTTGCACAAAAGACAGAGGGATGCATTCAACATTTTGGTTTAATATTCTTATTATGAACCATGGTCACATAATTCTGATAATAAATTTCAGATTCAGTATCAGGAAAAATGATGCATAAACATCCAGAGTCTGTACCTCACTAGAATTTTTGCAGAATCAAGATGCACAGATGGTTCGTGTAGTTAATGATATGCAACTGAGGGAAGTATAAATAAATCAAGATGTTCCAATTACCTGTTCGGCCAACAGTTTCTGCACGCTTACTGAAGAGTCCACCACTGACTGTCAAAACTTGTATTTTATACTTCTTGCCAGCTAGTAAATCTTCAAATTTGTGCTGTTTGGCAGTAGATGGCTCTGATTTGTTACTCAGGAGGATTCCTTGCTCATTCAAGAGCAGAATGTCATATCTTTCGGCCACACCAGGAGCTTTCTGCCAGGTTACTAACAAGGAATGACTGCTGTAAGCATGATGGGCTAATAATTCCTGGACAGAGGCTGGAACTGGAAGCAACAATCAAAGACAGGAAATTACCAGGTGAAATACAGAACATTCAATATACAAATCTAAATAAAGTAATTAACAGAACATAACTTTACATTTTTTCCGGTTTACTTGTGGGAAAAGAAATGTCTGTGCACATGTTTATGCAAACAAATAATTCCTAGACATAAATACAATCAGGTTAAGTTACAGAGCATCACAGATACCTGAACCAGGAACGGAGAACCAACAGATATATAGAGCGTATCATGAAAAGATGGAGAAGGAGAGCGAAATGAACTTACTGACACAGTTAAGAAAGGAATATGAAAAATAAAGGAGTGGTAAATAGTGCAAAATAGTAGCTCAGAATATAAACTGTTAGCCAGCAGATGCTGCACAAAAGTCAAGGCCATAGGTAACAAATGCAGGTGCTAAAAAGAGAGAATAGTTTAAAAACAAGGTCTTGCATTGCTTTGTATGTTCTGACACTGTAGATACTGGGGCAATATGTTGTCTAAGAGGCCTTGACCATGCAATAGGCTCTGCTGGGACACAACACCTGACTGCATGGAGTGGATGTATGTGTCAGATGGGTACAGGCATAGGAAACGAGAGGGACGGAACAGCATTCATCCTATGAAGGAAGACACTGGGCTGGACTAGAGCTCCATGCACATTGACCCAGGTAAAGCCACTGAAATGACACATCTCACTGGTATTAACAGACCCATGCCTACATCATGACCCGTGCTTTTGAGATAAAAGCTACCCACGAGTCTGAATGTCGCCATGCCCTGTGGTACATCCATAAACATTATTAAACAAGGGTTGGTCACTAGGAAGATATAACTTTTTTGTTGTCTCAAGAGAAACATACTTGTTCTCCCAAAAGCTGCTAAGCTGTTGTGCAAGGTGCCACTGTTAGATTGCACCACCACTCGGTACTGCTCCCCAGCGTCCAACTTGTGAAACAAGTGCTCAGAGACGTGTTTGGAGACACTCTGGGAATCAAGCTGATGGTTTTGCTGAAATATAGTCACTGTGTAGGAATCAACATCTCCACCTCCAGGGGTCCAGCTCACTTTCAGGCTGTTTGTCATGCCATTAGGTGACACGTGAATGTTTCGGACCTTGCTTGGAACTGGAAAAAAACAGAACAAAAAGGTACCTGCTCACAAATTTCCTGTTTGACTCAGGCTTCCTAATTTCTACCTATTTTATGGCCACAGAAAAATGATTCAAAATAGAAAGATCATTAACAGGCACAAGTAATGTTTTTCAGGGGTAAACACAAGTTATGTTGTAAACATTTGTGTGGGATGATGCCATTTTAGAAAACCAGTTCGCTGTGTTACCTCCCTCTTGTCCCAATGATGCTTTAAAAACACCTCAAAAAATGAAAGCTCTTTCGGTACCCTCAATTAGTTAGCCTTTTTGCCATTATTATCTCAATCATTCACTTCAGGTAGGTAAACAGAGGTGTAAATTAGGTAAGTGACTTAGCTAAAGACACTAAGCAAACATGGCATACATGGGAATAATAGAAACGTAAATGCTTACATCTCAATATAATTCCCATGCAATAAATCAGATTCTCTGCCAACAACTGAATATTAGTAAATGTGACACTTTTTTATCAAGTACGAGTCAAAAGTTGGTTGAAGTACTAGTGTGATTTTCTATGAGATCTGCAGTCTGAGTCAGTGTTACAGGAGCTTGAATATAATCATGGCTCACCATTGATTTTCAGTGCTTCATTTCCAGAGAAGCCTAAACACATTTTAAATACCACATTATTTCTTACTTGTCAGGCCTTCTATGAAAGTAGCACGCTGTGCATCTCCACTGATGGTCAAAACAAGAATTTTGTATAGACGTCCTGGAGTCAGAGCTGTGAACCAATACTCCTCAATGGTGTTCCCAAGGAAAATGGGTGGAAAGATCTTCATATCATTGAAGAGGAGCTGAATCTCATACTTATCAACATCCCCCTCAGCCTTTGACCAAGTTACCTGCAGGTCTTCTGTGCTCCTGTTACTAAGAGTCAGTTCCTTCACTGACTCTGGCACTGAAGAGGTGAGAAGAAAGATGGGAAACTTCTCAGTACTTACTAACAGATCACAGCAAAAAGCTAGCAGCTCTGAAGCCATGCTTCTGAGCTACAATTTTTCATTCAGTTCCCTAGAAAAAGCAGTAGATTGCACTTATTTGGGTAGTTTGTACCCCATCTAACACTGGAAGGTCCCCTTTCAGAACAGAAGTCCACAATATATCAGCATGAAAATAATAAATAAATAATAATGGAGCTTGCAGTGAGTTTATCTAGCCAACAAAAACTGAGTAAGATCTGCATGTACAACAAATACAGAGAAAAGGCCTGAACTAGTGCCAAGCCAAGGCAAACCCATCTGTGTGATGCAGCACCACACTGCAGTTTCCAACTTGTGCCAGATACAGGTGAGTTATCTTTGGTCCATGATACATCTTTGTTATTAAACTGAGTTTGTCAGCATGGCTCCTTAACTCACCTACAGTGCTAGGTGAAGACTGCACCCAGATTCCTGGTGGCTCCCAACTAGTCACCTTACCACTCTTGCCCCATGCTCTCCAATGCCTGTGCTTGGAGTAGTTTGAATAGAGTGAGATCTAGTCTATCTTCTTGCCTATATATTTCCATGACCAGAAAAAAAAATGTTTAGTACATTCTGGCCTAATTTAATAACAAACACTAAGCACATGTGGAAAACTGCACAATTGTTTTTTGGCTTTCAATGTTTCATGATTTGCTTTTCCAATTTAACAGCATAGATTTCTTCTTTCACTTTTTGTTTGTTTGTAACTTAAACACTGGTCATAAACTAAACACTGCTTACTGTACTTGGAATAATACTCATTCAAAGAGTCATAGTCAACATTCTGTGTTAAAATCGTATGAGATTTTTGTTCCTGGGTATAGTGAAAAAAAAAAAAAAACCAAACCAAAAACACTGGGATGTCTTCGAATGTTTCCAGTGTTCATACTTACTTGTTCTGCCATAGACTCTTTCACTAGTTTCATATTTCCCACTCCTTGTGCTGACTGTGACACTGTACTGCCTCCCTGGGACCAGACTGGTAAACACACATTCATTTTCATTCTTTGGGACACTTTTTGTCTGGATGAAATCGTTGTTGTTCCTGATGATCACTTCATAATTATCAAAATATCCAGATGCATGTAACCAGGCCACCTTCAAGTAGTCACTTCTGGCTGAATTGCTGACAGTAAGTCCCTGGACACAAAAAGGGACTGAAAGAAAAAAAAAACCACAGCTAAAGATTCAGAAAACAATAACTTCCTGAAGTAACCAGAGTTGTGGTAGAGAACTATATTTGTGGTAGTTACCAGAGTTTTGTGAGGAAGTTGCAAAAAGGCAACAATGTGGATTTAAGAATTTAAATGGATTTTAAAAATTTTAAAAATTTTAAAAATTTAAATGGATTTAAGAAATAAAATAGTGCCATTTTCAGGCTGCTTTACACCTTATGACAACACAATGGTTTGCCTTTCTAATTTTTGGTCTTATGGAACTTGCTCTGGTTTTGTAAGAGTACTGAGTTCCAAAAACACTGACCCAAAATTTGGTTTTCATCCTTTCATGGCTGTTCCTTGGATTTTCACTTAGATTATGAGAAGACTAAAATTGTACTATCTTAATACTGTTTGTTACTTTAACATCCTTTACAATATTTCTTTTATTCTACTGGCTTACCAAGTGTAGTTTTTTCTCAGTTTTTTCAATTTTTGAGAAAGTTCTAAAAGATTCTCCATCATTATTGCAATCCCTTTCTGAGATTTCTCTATTACTGTTATAATATCCTTGAAAACTGCATGGCCAAAACCACAGATGTGTGTTACATTACCAAAACCAACTGACATGGNTCCATCCCAGTTTGGTCAGATATTGATAAATCATATATATGATATATATCATATATATATTCAGATATATATATATATATAAAATGGATATATATTAGCCATTACCAACATAGCAATGGTTACACTGACTGTACTTTCCCAGAGACTCTCTTTACCTGTTCGTTCCTGGCTGAGGGAATAGTTTTCATACTTTCCACTCTTTGTGGTTATCATCACATCGTAAAGCGTCCCCGGAGTAAGGCTGCTGAAGGAGCATTCACTGAATGATTTGGAAATGGTGAGAGTCTGAACAATCTTGTCATCATGAGAGAGTGTTACCAAATAACTGTCTACATCTCCAGAAGCTGGCAGCCAAGAAACACTGAGGTAGTCACTCCGACCTGAGTTATTCACTGTTACTCCAGTCACGCTGGAAGGAACTGCGTAACAAAGAGGTAAAAACAACAACAACAAAAAATCATTAACTAACCAATTCTTATTGTTCTGAGAATTCCTGGAACACCATTCCCTGCAAAGTAAGCAGTCTGGGGTTCCTGAGAAGTTCTGCACTGACTGCCTCTGAGCAACAGTCCTTTGCTTTTTTTAAATACAGTAAAAGAATTTGTCTTCGGTGGCCTGATCCCAGCACTTCTAAAATCCCAGAAGTAGAGTTATCCTCTCAAATTGCCATTCCTCAGTAACAGCAATAACTGGTGAGGCTGGTAAGACGTGGAGGTGCACAGCTGACTCTTTCATTTCCAGTGGGGTTTCTGACGCCTAGTGGACAACACATGAATGCCACTTGTTTTTCAAGCCACCAAGGTGAGCTCAAAGGCTCCTCATTGCCAGAACTATCATCAGTCAGGTACAAAACTCTGTTATCTCAGGGGCAGACCTTAGACATAATGAACTTCCAAATTTTCACTGCACTGCTGTGCTGAACGTACTTATCTAGCAGAGGGGCTGGCAAACAACTGTCAGAGTGAAATCCCCCCAGATTTTACAAAATATGCTTATCTACTTTTACTTGAAGCCCTNACATCTCACTAATATTTTACTAATTAGCCTATCCTATTCTGTTCTTTCAGTGCCTGAGTAAGCTCCAGAAGAGATGCTCTGCAGGATATACTTGAAGGGCCAAACAGAGGAATTAAGGACAGGACAACACCCTTGAACCAAAACTGATACATAGTTTCTGTTCACTCATAAGGATTGACATGACTTTCATTCATGCTAAAGTATTTTTGCATTAAATAAAGCAGCAATAGTGGCATAAGAAAAGAATCAAGTCTATAAAGCTGTAATTTTATGATTTGACCCTCCAATGCCTACTCATCCATCCCAGTTTGGTCAGATATTGATAAATCATATATATGATATATATCATATATATATTCATATATATATATATATATAAAATGGATATATATTAGCCATTACCAACATAGCAATGATTACACTGACTGTACTTTCCCAGAGACTCTCTTTACCTGTTCGTTCCTG
>VWZN01009846.1:6738-129894 GCA_013396955.1 Regulus satrapa | reverse complement strand
TTTTACTTGAAGCCCTTTAGTATTATTCTTCTTTTTTTTTTCCAGGTTTCCTTTCCTTTTCACCTGAAAATAGTTGTTTTCAAGGAGAACATTGCATAAAACTGCAGAATGCCTGGCCTTTGCCAAATTCACATAATGGGTGAAATTGTGCTATGTTGTCAAATTTTTCTTCTAAGTATCCACAGAACTGGTATTACATTTCATGACTCTTTAACCCTAAAGAATTTGATGCAACACTAAATCTTGTTCTATGAAGTACAGAAGGACCTCATAATAACTAATCAGCTCCAGTGGATATTCTTTGATGCTGGACTAAAGAAAATGAATGAGTTGTGAGAAAGTGAGACACGAATTCACCCCACCACCTATAGGCAGGTTCTTGGCACACAGAAGCAAGGAGCAATTATCCTACACCACCACATAGCCAATGGAACAAGAAAGTTGGAGTGATTTGCCCAGCACAGTTGTTCATTACTCTCAGGACATATTTTTGTCTTTGTTACAGAGCGATCCTGCTGTAGAGTTCCCACTGCAGTTAGAGCAGTTAAGTGCTCTAAAGCTATATTTACACAAATCTGGAGAGACTGTGTTCACACATGGAACTGTATGGATGAAAATACTGTTTTTCTGAATTCTCAGTGCAGTGGCTTAATTACAAGACCATTCTCTTAGATAAATTCAGCTTTTAAGAACTACCAAAAAGTATGCAGGAGTATTTTCCTTTTTACCTGTCCTTTCCTCTGCAATCGTTTGCCTTGAAGATATCCCTCCACTAACAGTGGTGACAACAACTGAATAGAGTCCTCCAGGTTTCAGGGGATAGAAGTGATATCCGTTGGTTTCACTGGGAACAGTTTCATTTTTAATGACAACATTCTCATGAATCAGTAGCACTTGGTATGAGTCTACATCTCCCAGTGCTCTTGTCCAGTTGGTGAACAAGCTGTTGGTTGATCCCTGACTTGCCACAGTCAGACCTGTCACTTGGGCTGGCACTGAAAAGGAAATTGTCATACTGTTACTGAGGAGAAACAAAATAAAACAGAAGAGAATTCCCCAAAGAACACAAGTTTAGTCACACTGAGGAAGTGCATCAAAAGAACATTCCAATTTGCAGCCAGACTCAACAGGACTAAAAATACTTTAACTGGGGACTGCTTCCTGTCTGGGATGTGGTCTATGGGAAATTAACTAAGGCACAGAAATGTCTTTCAGCCTTTAGCACAACTTTTCTCAGTCAGATGAAAATGATTCAAGACCAGGGAATGAAGGAGATGGCATTTTATAAATACTATTAAATAAATGCCATCAATTTAGGAAATCACTCAGGGTTTTATGATGACTATTTCAAATACAGTGTGTGTCTTTTATTTTCCCTTTACCTCTCCCACTCCCAATCTTTCATTTCTAATAAATGGCAAACTCGTTTGAAGAATATCTCAGGCACAGTCATCTATACTGTGCCAGAGCCTTTAATTTTGGGGATAACTGAGATGGATGGTTATGGTTTAACTTTTTATGTCAGAAGATTTGCAGGATACCAACTTGCATAGCATCAAAAGACAAATTTTTAAACAAACATAACATTTATCTAAGAGCAAGCTCATGAACTTAGCCAGACCAAAAAAGATAGAGAAATGACAAAGGAATGTAATATGTAGCCCAAATTATACCCCAAATCCTATTTTTTAATTTGGTTTGACAATATTTGTTCAAATATTACTTCTAAGGATTTCTGTTTATATGACCAAGCACAGCTGAAATAAAGAAGACTCCAGCTTTGTAAAATGTGAATGTACTCCTCCGCTCTTGTTTTATGTCAACCTTTTTGCACACATAATACTGGTTTAGCAATCATTAATAAAAGCTAGAAAGTTACACACACAGCTGAAGAAAACGTAAAGTTGACAAAAAGCTCAATCAAAAACCCTTCCTGTTTTATAATGTCCCCATAAGACAGTATAGCTCCAACAAGACTCTGAAGTGCCACATTTCTGTGCTAAATGCTCTTTCAGTGATACTGCAGGTTTCAGGCTGCAATGGAAGTAAGACTTACTTTTGTCATACTTACAGCATTATTTTTCAAGCCTAGTAAGCTGTCCTGCTGCAAGGAAGATTCAGAGGTTTGGAACACTTATTAAAACCTGTGTTCAAGCTAAACAATGTTTGTTCTTTATAACTCACTTTGAATCTAACACTGACACACAATCAGTGCCTGATGTCTGCTCAAGCATTGACTCATATTAGTGAAGTGGGACCTTTATGCCTGAAAAGGTCCCCTAAAGGATGTAAGTCAGACAGAAGTGAAATTCCAGCTATCTAATAACACAATAGAGAAATAAAAGCATAAACTAAAATTCTCAGGCCTTGAAAGGAGTTATAAAATTGAAGTAAGGATCACCATCACCCCTAGACATGCTTAGATTCAGACACAAGCAGCTTGTTTTTCCCTGTGCTGTGTAAGGCCAGAGCTACATTCTAAAACTTTGCTTGCACTGGAGAATGCTTAAGTCAATGCTTAAGCAGAGTAAAGCAACCTGTATGGTTTAAAATTTGATAATGTGCACAAAATCAGCACCCTGCAGGAGGTGAGAATGGGACCTTCCTTGTGACAGAGCCACTGCCTTCAGTAACAAATACATATTCTGGAATCAGGAGAGCAAAACGATTCAAAGTACATCTTCAAGGTCACATGTTTTGTGTCTGACAACCTTGGAATGTTCCCCCTAAAGCAACATTTTTCTGTGTGGTGATGTTTCTCTTTATCCCAGATGATGAATGGTTTGTATCAAGGAAGTGACCCTCCCTAAAATACACAGTGAAAATGGTTCTTCTTATATGGAATATTTCAGAAAACTGTTCTGCCAGGAATTATACGTCTATTTCCCAAAAAAATTTAAATAAATACAGCAAGATAACTGACAGTCAGAAATGAGAGACTGAGACATGTAACTTTTTTACCGAGGAAACAAACAAAAATCAAGACTTTTGAGATTTAGACACGGAGTTAATTCAGTTCACTACAAAGCAAAAAAAAAAAAAAATTGTTAATGGTTAACAGGAGTAAAGACTCAAACAGTATGACAAGATGATACCTGTTCTTCCTTCTACTGAAGTCCAGTTGCTTAAAGTCCCACTAATGGTAGTGACAGTAACTGTATATTTCCTTCCAGGTACCAAGTCAGTGAAAGTGAATTCCTTAGCTTCTTTTGCAAGTCCTGTTTTTACAATACTGAGCTCACTGTCTCCCAGGGAAACCACATAGCTGTCCCATTCTGCAACAGGGGTCATCCACATGATGCTAAGTGAAGACTCATTAGCATGCTTCACACGGAGCTGGAGAACAGGCTCTGGAGCTGGAAAAGTACACAGATACCACAGTGAGAACAGGACTGTGTAGCGAGCACACATGTCCTATCTTACACTGTTGTAAGAAATGTGTTCTGTAAGACAGAAATGTGACAACAACAGAGTATCTGCATCAAGACAGAGATTCTTTACCTTTCTCTGGGAAGCCATTCTTACACATCTAGTATTTGTGCCCCTCTTCCCATAAAGGACTGTTAGCTGCAGACTTCAGCAAAGCACTGTGGCTGTAATGCTTAGGTTTGAACTTACATCGGGATATATATTTCAGTGAAAATAAAAACACAGGGAAGTCAGCAGACTTCCTCTTGAACTCTGGGTGCTGAACAGGGATATAAGACATTTGTACCATAACTCAGATCTACACCAATGTACTTCTAACAAACAAGGATGCAAATTACAGGGTCAGAGTGACATTGCTTTTGCATTGGTTTATACCTCAGTCAAGTTGGGAGACACTTCAAACTTACAGTGGTATAAAATAAAGAATTAGATTTGTGAATTTCTGTGTATGTTTGTGTGTGTGCGTGCCTGCATACCCAGCAAGAATGTCTTGCCTTATATAGTCCCTGATCTGATTTTGTTCCTGTCACATGGAAATACAACTCACTTTCCAAGTCTGTGGGTTAATGTAAGAGACAAGTGAGTCACCACAGGGCCTAATACCTATACTTCATGCACCTACCTCCCTGTGGGTCAAACACAGTCATGATACACCCACTGCTGGATATTATTTAATAGATCATGTTCTAATCACAGAATCATACAGTCACTTAGGTTGGAAAAGACCTCTAAAATAATTTGGTCCAACTATTAATTGCTTATCTCAGTCAATTAAAAGTAACACTCTAAACTTAAATTACTTGCAAGATATGTCAAAGTAAGGAAGATCAGAGTATCTTGCTCTGATCAAGTTTGCTACAAGTCAGAGAAAGCTTCAGTCCTGTAGCTTCTGCTGGTCTTGCCATTGTGCAAAATTAACAAAACTAAGTCCTTGGGGAATGACAGGTAAGAGTACAGTAGAAAAGGTAAACCCCAGAAAGGGTGAGAATAAAGTAGAATGGCCCTGTCCTCTCTCACACTCTTCAGTGAGATAAGGGTTAGACTTGAGCCTTGCCTGTTATTCCTACTCCAAGTCTTTCTTTCCCCTGAATTGCACTTATTCTGCATTCACTGAGCAGAAATTCTAACCATTATACAGGAATTATTTTTTCAGTTTGAAGTAAATCAGATGTGGCTTTGACTAACGCACGGCAAAATAATTCCATTCATGTCCCTGAAGTGTATATGGATTTCCTTTGGAAACAAAAACTTCAACAGACAGTGTTATGGAGCACAAAAACAACAACTGGGATGTCACAGGACAGCCATACTAAGATACACCTTGGCTGTATAGTTAATATTTTTTACAGACTGGCAAGGACACATACTGATGAACAATACAGGAAGGCCTATAGTGTTTTCTTTAAGACCTTACAATCAGTTACAAAATATAGCAGTGAAATGAACACGTAATGTAACATCTAAATTGTGACAGAACCCCTATATAGTTCCCATATCTTTCACTAACAAAACATTTGCTACAAAAGTAAGCCTGAAAGTTTTCACAGAACTGCTAAAATTATTTCTGTAGTTTACAAGGGAGCTCCTTTTTACTGTATTAATGGTGAAATTAACTTGTGGATTCCCAAGAACTCTTTCCACAGAGCTGAACACTTTGCACTCTCACAGCGCCCGGACGAGCATGCTGACCTGTTCTCCCCACGCAACTCGTCTTGCTCTGCAAACCGCCGCTCTCCACAATGACTTCCACGCCGTACTCCCTCCCCGGGATGAGGCCCTCATCGCGGATGAGGTATTCGGTGGCGTCCTTCTCCAGGGTGGTGTTGAGCAACAGGGCTGAGTGGTCCCACAGGAGCAGGTGGTACCTCTCCCAGTCTCCCGCAGGGGGCAGCCAGGTCACTCGCAGAGACCGCAGCCAGCCGCTAGCGCCCGCCTGCAGCTCCAAAACCTTCTGGGGAACTGGAGAAAGAGAAACCAAAAAAGCAGTTCTAAAGTGGAGTATTTCCAGTGAGATGTAAATGTACTGGAAAAACCCGTCTTGCAGCACAGCTGTTGTGCAAGTGCTTGGACCAGCCGGAGCAACTTGAGTTAACTTGTTACAAAGATTGCCTTTCATTTTGAAGGCAATTTTTTACTCTTCCCCACACAAACCACTCGTTTTCCTGCTGGTTTCTGACATCAGAAATGGCCATCATCAGAAATGCCCCTCTTAGGGCAGGCAAAATCTCCCCTGTACACTTTTTCAGTGCATCTTGCAGTTTTCAGTCAGGTTTCCCATTGTTTCCTGCACTTAAGCTTACTTAGAATCTGTCAATTAATTTTTCACCGCTGAGGTTGAAACTTCAATCTCTATCGGCCCAATTCTTCTATAAATGCAAAGTCTAATGGCTTCTTTCACAGAAACAGCTTCTGCCACCTTGTATGCCCTAATTCCTCCCAGCTGTAAAAGGCTGAGGTTAAGACAGTGGTCCATCAAAGCATCCACTCCATCCTGGCCTGTACTTCAAGGATCCTGAATTTACCTGTCTAATCTTCTCACCTGGTACTCCTGCAGGTCACATTGGACCACCAAAGCTTTTCTGATTTTCATGGAATATTTAAATATTAGCCAGACCAAGCAGAGACTCGTAGATGTAGACCCTTAGGACTGGATACCTGTAAGCTTCATATTATCTACCCAGAGATCAGCATTGGAGCTCTGAGACCATCCTCAAGTATTAACTGTAAACTGCAAGGCTGGCATCATGTTCTTATGCTTTATCTAGCTTAGTTAATATTTAATTGCTCAGTATCTAGCACAGGATTGAAACCTCTCTGCCAGCATCACAAAATATTCACCGGTTTAACTTCCCACGGGCACAGCTGGATATCAGACCTAGAACTCCCATATGCCACTGAATATGGGAAATGTGTTTCATTTTCTGAGTGAGTGGATAAAAGCACGCAGTGAATTGTTAAGAAGCACAGATTAACTTACATCATAGCAGATAAAGTTCAGCCTTGTCAGGCTGGCTGGACATCATTACACCTTAATGGCACAAAGTTTCAGTCTCTGAGATGTCCATATTTCTTACCACAACATTTCTTGGCTGGTCCTGCTGCTGTAGGCACCCTCTCAATACACAGCAATGTGTTTAATGTTCTTGGGCACCTGCCTCTCTCTGTGAGTCACAGAGGCACCCTAAGAGTCTAATCCCTTCAGCATCTGTAGACTTGACAGTCTGGACTTACAAACTTATCTTTGCTCACAGAGCTCCTGCTGAAGTGACTGTTTCCAAAGCTCTTGATGTCTATCATAAAGGAAGGAATTGCATATGATCAGCATCTTTGGAAACAGGACTTCTAATCCCCAACTTTGAAAACACTGTGTCTAGGCCACAAAGCTAGGGATCAGTGGTGTTGAGTGAGGGCCTGAAGTTCTCCCTTTAGATTGAAATAGTAATCTTAAAGAACTTTATTGGTAGGCTAAACAAAAATAAACCAGACATGCAAATAAACCAGCCCAGCTTTGTACTTTCTGGACATGAAAGACTTCCAGGACTCTTCCAGCCTGCACTGAGATTGGGGTATCAGCTAGGTATGCCAAGGATGTGACTTTCACATGAGATGTTTAGCTGCAGACAATAAACATTTTATAAAATAAATACTCTGCTCTCTTACACATTTTCTGTGTTTTGGCTCTGAGCCTACTAGAAATTTATGTATGAATTCTTCACCGAGTTAGACATTTTTTACCATCTAACTTTTGCTCAGGCTAGGCTGGTACGGAAAAGATGACACACCTCTAGGGTCAGTAATGCTGTGGGAGAATTATGCAGGATTTTTCAGGTACAGAATTCATAAAACGATACCTGAAACAAAATTATTACTTCTGAAAGAAGATTAAAAACTCACAGCTCTGTCCCAGCTGCCACATGCCTTTGTCAATCCATGCTGTTTACAGTAAAGAAATCTGAGACGTAATCTTTTCTGGTTTGTAGATTTGTGTCTGGAAGAAGGAATAAGACTAGACCTTGCAAAACTACTTAAAAAACTTAATAATTTGACTACATGCACACTTCCCCATAATGTAACTCAGTTTAGGTAGTAAGCTGAGCTGAATTCAAGATAACAATGTTGGTCAGAAGTGCAGTAGTATGCAACAGTTTTGTAGCAGACTCACTCAACTATAAGGTCCAACAAAAATTCGAAACTTCTCCTGCTCACAAGATATGTTGGAGCTGCTGCACATTAACTGTTGCCAGAGAGTCAGCAGGGGGTATTCCTGAAACAGTTTTGTCCTCTTAATCTCATTTTGCCTGGGAGACAAATCATTTTGTCTCTTTGAATGATTAGCTACAAGGCCAGGGTAAGCAAAAATGCATTAGCTACAATGTTCTTAGTGAGGCAGAAGACTTACATGTCCTGCCAGTTGCCATCCGATCGGTGAACAGTTCACCACTGATTGTGCGGGCAGTAACCTGATAAAGACGTCCTGGAGTCAGCTTGTCAAACTGCGTCTCTGTGACTGCTGGCTGCACGGTTTTGACTTCTTTAACTGATCCAAGATGAGACAGAGTGATATTATAGAAATTGAGGTTTCCCAAAGGTTTTCTCCACTTAACTTTTAAAGCATCTAAGCTGCCATCGTTAGTCACCATCAAATCTAAGACTCCAGCTGGGGCTAAAAAAAAGAAAATAAGTGAGAGAATAAAGTACATCCATCACAAAATATATAAGACCTGCTGCCTCCTAAACTCCCATAGTTATGTTTCTTGATTTTGAATAGTTACATGAGATGAAGTATGAATGATTTTGCCTGAACAGTGAAAGGGCAAAGTCTGGTCACAGTCCAACTGAACCCTGCCCTGTATAAGACATTGCACTTCTGGGAACGACACATCTTATGACACCCACTCTTTTTTCATAGCACAGGAGATCTTTTAGCCATGTCTGCACTCACACCCATGGTTTGGACCATAAACCAGATCATGCACATGTTCCTAAGAACAAGAGATGTGTGCGTACATTTTGGTAAACATTGCAGCATTACTGCAGCTGTGCCTGATTTACACCAGTGTAAAAGGGATTTGAGTAAGACTCCACCAAAAGAAAAGCATAGCCACCTCCAATATGTTAATTTATCAGGCCTGGGGGCATAGTAGGTACTGAAATGTAGGACCATGCTGCAAGCTATACGAAATGCTTTTATGCTCTGAGAATACCTTTGAGATTAAAAAATTTTTTAACCTCACAACAGAAAGAAACAAAAATTACTGAAGAAACAAAATGAAATTAGTATAATCCCCAGAACATCTCAGACAACAGCACTTCTCTGTGCATCCTAGACATGACAATACTTTCACTTAATATTACATTATGTTTCTATAATAAGATTTCTGTAGAAGAAATTGCATCTTACTCTTCCCAGAAATTAAGGAGAGTGAATGCATGCCCTTTTTTTTTTTTTCCTACGTGTTTTAATAATTGGACTCTAGTAGGATATCATCTTATCATTATCTCTATGACCACAGAACTCCAGCCTGAAAAAGTTCCTGAAAAAAAAAAAATCTAAAAATCTAGTTCTGTGAATCAATATTTCTCTGTGAAAAGAAAAAAATCCCAGGAATCCACAAAAACTCATATGAAATCAAACAACTAGGCAAACAAAAAGCCCAAACAACCCAAACCACCATTTAGTTTTAATGTTCTTAACCTACTTTACATTTTTTTCCACTTCCCTTTCACACTTTTTCTACTTTCATTTTACCCTCTTAAGTTTGTTGCAGTGGTAAGTTAGGGAATTAAATAAGCTTATGGTGCCTCTAACTTGGAACACAAATCACTCATTATTCTGAAATATGTCCTTTAATACTACTAGGTTGTGGCCTTAGCTCCTTGTTTTGTTGTGATGAATTCTGAAATCATACCTGTCCTGACACTTTGAAAACTGCTGCTCTCCAATCCTGCAGCCTGGGTTATGATAGAGAGGTTATACAGGTGGCCTGCCATAAGTCCTGAAAATGTGTAGGAGGTCAGAGAACCTTCCTGGTGAATCTCATGAACTGTTACGTGATTATCCAGTAACAGCAGCCTGTAATGATCCACATGTCCAGAGCCAGAAGACCATGAAACGTGGATAGTGTCTGTCTTGACAGTGACCTGAATATTCTTCACAGGAGATGGCACTGTGGGTAGAAAAAGAACACATGCTTAAGGCCCAAAGGTTATCTCCATTATTTCAGCAATTTTGAATAGATTTACTGTTGGAATATGTGGGTTTCTTTAGGGTTACTGAAAACCCAACCCCAAATACACAATAAAAGTGAGACTCTCTTCTTAGCAAAAAATTCTTTGTCAGTCAGAGATTCGTATTTTATTTCTACTTACAATCAGTAGATATTTACATAAATAAATAGCCTGCAGAAGAATTATGGCCATTTGCTAATTTCAAAATGCAGAAGTGCAGAATACGGTAAATGGTTTTACTTAGATGAATTGCAGGAAAAGAAGTCCTACCAGTGGATCCACTTATGTGAAGTTCTGGGCTAGTCTTATTTCCAGCAGCAGCACTGAGGACAATGTTGTATTTATTCCCAGGAATGAGACTGGAAAACGTATTTTCTGTTTTTGAAATTCTTCCTGGTATGGAGACTTCTTGTATCTTTTTATTATCACGATCAAACAGCACTAGGTTATACGTATCCACCTTTCCTGAAGGAGGATCCCATTGAACCTGCAAGCTTGTGAGTGTAGTTTTTTCCTTAATAATTTCCAAATGAGACGGTGGCAAGGGATCTGCATTTAGGAAAAGAAACCCAGAAAACATAAATAATTTATTTATTTGGGATTGTCTGAAATTTTACACAGCAACACAAAAAACCTTCCAAAACTCCTTCCTTATCATCCTCATGCTGCCAATACTTTTCAAAAAGTTTTTTTTTCTATTTTAAACACTGTGCATTGAAGCCAGTCTACAAGAAAGTCTTGCAGAATTTGGAAATATTATTTTTACATATTTGTACACAGACATACACATAGCAAAACACTTCCACTGTGGATGTATATTGCAAGCTTGGAAATTTGTTGATAGTAAAACTGTAACAACTTTAATAAGAAATAGCAAATGTAAATCTGCAAATTACACTCAGTGCCTCAGTGTAATGTAGCTTTATAGATGGCAGCAACAGCTTTCACTTCCTAGCACTCACCCTAAACACTTTATTAGTCACAGGCATGAGCATTTCTACAATTTTGAGGGCAATGGTTTTTTTTTTTTTTTTTGTATTAGCTTCAATTACTTCAAACAGATTCTGATAGAATATGTTTCTACTCTGTTGTAGTACTATTCATATAAATTTAAATAAACCCAAACAGTACATCAGATATATCTTAAGGAACTAATATTGGGATTACTTCTCTAAAACTCTCAACATTCATTATGTTGTTTATTAAGAATGTCTCCAGTAAAAACACCTGTGAAATAAGATACACTCTAAAGGAAAGGCAAACTGACCAAACCTAAAGAATGTGGTTGCTTTTATTCTCCAGGCGTATTTCATTGCTCACAGGACTTCATGCAAACCACACAAATTGTATTACATGTTGATGTACTAAGGTATTGATGTTTATGTCCTCTAGTAAGGTTAAGCAAAAGCTTATGAAGAAGGTATGATGAAACTACCCAAAGCTGTGAAATCAAGCCTTCATAAGCTGGGACATTAAATCATTCCAATAATTTAGGAATAAATTAGCCTACCAACAGAACACACTCTCTGTTACTCTTTCCTAGTATCAGACCAGGAATGAAAGGTGCATCCAGCTGAAACCTGTGCTCTCTGTATGAACAGCACCTCAAACACAGAAGAACAAGACTATTTTTCCAATGCAGTCATTGCTGCTTGGTTCCCTGAACAAAGGAGACGAAAAAGTGTCAATCACATACTTTTAAAATGCAATGTAAAGACTGAAAGGATGAAGTTGAACCTCTCCCCCACCTACAAATACATAAGTAGGAGGCCTTAGGAGCCAAAGCTGTCTTTAAGGTGCTTTTTCTTCCAATTCTAGGTGGTGTGGAAGGTTTAATCACTTCTTAGAAAGGTCTGCTGAGAACAGAGTAGTGCCAAGTTTTGATGGTATATTTTGTCAGTCAAATACATTAGGAAGCAAGAAAGCATCTCCTCCCATGGAAACATTCAAAAACTGACAGGACATAGTCCTGGACAACCAGATCCAGGTGGCCCTGCTTGAGCTGGGGGTTGGATCAGATGACCTCCAGAAACTCCCTCCAACCTCAACCTTTCTGTGACTCTGAAAAAGATTGTGTCCCTTTGAACTCATGTCTCTGCTTAAATTAAAATTCTTCCTTTGGACCACAGAGATGTTAGTGCTCTTCAGAAAAAGAGATGAAAATTAAACAAATTGATTTACAAAATAAATCAATAAAATTAATTATCCTTTCTTGACCGCTTTCTTAAAAGCCAAACTAAGTCTGCTTAAATCTGAAAAAGAAAAAAATTAATATTAAAAATCAATTCATAGATCAAGCACATCAAACTTCAGGCCAAATAGTTAAAACTTCACCCAGTTAGAGCAACTGAAACTGAAGCTTTAATGAAAAGTGTCAGGAAATCTTAACAATAGGCTTCACTGCCAGCTCCACCTATAATATATACTAAGCCACTAAAGACTATTATGTTGGCAAAAGTGAATAGTGGGGGTATAATCTCGTTCCTTGAAGGCAATTGTTCTAATCTGAAAGGTCAGACTTCAGAAGTCAGAAATAAATTCCAGCACTATATATGGTCAGATGCACAGCCAGCTGAAAAGGTTTTGATTTGACTGACATTGAGAGAGCAGTCACGATAACTGTCAAGAAGTTTAACCCTCTTTCTGACTAAGTTAGGATAAGGTTGAATGTTCTTTAGTCCTGCAAAGGTAAACACCATTGTCACCTGCATTATTTGCCAAATTTGACCAAAAAAGATATCTGCATTTTTAGAAGCACTCATACTGTCCTGGGGTAATCTGTCTTCTAAGGTGCACGAGCAAAGAAGAAAGTTGCGTGCCTAGAAGGTGAAGTTCAGAAATTCAGACTTTATCTAATCTATCTGGTCCAGAAAACAAAACACTCAGTGCTTTGTACATCCGCTAGAACAAAGGAACAATGAGACTGGGAAGTGCCTGGGCTGAAAGAGCCCTGGATGGAAACAAACACTTAAAAAACCATTTACATTGTTACACAAGTCTCTGTTGGCAATGGTACAACACTGATATATCACAGAAATAAAATATTTTCATCAAGATATTTTTATACCATTTGACACTACACAAATTAATGTCCCCTGGTCTACAAAGGCATCTTCCAGAAGAAGACTTAATGGTCTTTGAATTATATCTCAACTCTATTTTCACTTTTGGGGAAGAGGATATGCTTTGTGTGCACAGCTGCTGAAGATCCAGTTTATAGATATGGTTATGTCAAACCCCAGTGACAGATACAGCCTGTAAGCACAGAAACACACCCGCCTTATGCAGGAGAAAAAAAAAAAAGAACAACCAGCAAGTATGATCCCAGGACTTAGTAACGGGGAATTCCTGCCAGTCTCAGTCATCTTCCTACCATATAATCCATTTTTTTCCTAGCTTTCCCTCTTTATAAATCAGTAACTTAGTTTATAAGGACTCTTCTGAAGATTAAGTAAAGTGGGTTGATTTCATTTGCTTAACTAAGCACAAATATCCATTTCTTTGGGATGATATGCAACTTAGAGAATCTTTAAAACATGGTTATTTATTTTCTTCTTGTATTCTGCCTTTGAAATGATGATCACAACCATCACATGATTACAGATGATAGGATTATACAGCCTATAGTTAGAGCCATGTCACATCTTGTTCTACAGATGGCTAATAAATCAAATTTGTCCCAAATAATTTGAAATTTACAGGAGTGAACACATGGAGAGAGTTACATATTACAATGAAAAAACACTCCAACAGTCTGTGTCTTAGAATATAAAATTCTATCTTCTTTTCACTCAAATATTTAATGGATTTCCTAACAAAAATTTATTTACCTGTTAGTTTCTCAGTATAGGAGGCTTGGATTAGGCAGTAACATACTATAGCCCTACAATACTATAGCCCAGACAATGATTATGAAAATGGCATTTATAAGTCTCTTTTAGAAGACATAGTTTAAAGTGGGGTAATTGCCAAATTGTTTTTCATGGCTCTCTAGACCAGTATCTCAAATCTGAATTTCAATTCAGAATTGATATTTATAAAGTTAACTGTAATTTAGGATCTATTCATATATTACTATTTTTAGCTAGACCTAGTCATTCACTGAAATATGGTTTTTCTGGTGCACAGACATTTGGAGAGTTGAGAACTTAAAATGCACCTTACTTGAAATCAGGAAAGACAGGATCCTACCCTCTTTTGCCACACATCAGTTCTTAATCACAAAAAGAGTTTTACTGAGAAAACAAAGAATAAAACATGAAAGGACTGACAGGTGCATATTCCAGCTTTACAATGTCAGCAGCATGACTAGTTGTATGGTTTATGTTTATATATATATATGGAAAACCCCCAACAAATTGTAAATATTAATATGAAACAAATACGTAGACTTGTGCCTACTAATACCTGTAATCTCAGTTTGGCAGTGGAAAATTTACCTGCAGCTCAGAGCTGATAAACGGCGTTATCAGCTATTTCTTTCTTTCCTATTCTACCAAAATAACACAAATGTCCCCACTGTGTGTGTTTCCATGTCTGTGTATACATGGCTTATGAAGTGCATGTGTGACTGTATTTTCCATCATTTTGGATGACCTATTTTAGGTCTGCTCCATGCAATTAAACACTTGCTGTTTTAAATTGACAACCCACAGATCAAAACTTCTTGGGTAAAGAGAGTCACTTTAGAGGACTAGTGTAGATTCCTGTACCACTATTTCACACATTATTAGACCTTGGATCCATGTATCCACAAGTGAAATAGAAGCTGCTTTTCTATGGAAAGATTCACAAGGGTGAGTCTGGTGTTTCTTGAGAGTTTTTGGAGCCTTGGCGAGCTGCACAATAATTCTTTCGGAGTATCAAACTTGCAAACAGCATGGACCATGATTTTAATGTGACATTATATACTCAAAAGGCCAATATAGTCCTCTCCAAGTTTTTACATTACCACTGCAACTGTGGCATGCATTATTCATTGCTTTCACCGCGCGTCCCTAGACAGAAATGATCACACTCAAAATGTAACCAAATATTTTGGATTTTATGTGCTTAGCTACTCAAGTACTTTGCATAAGAAACTTGATGAAAACTAAAGTCAGAACTGGCACACAAAAATTTTAACAGGATTGAATATAAGCAAAAAGCTAGTTTCTGAACTAGGTATGTAAACAAACCTGCAACTCTCTCGCACTTTCTCACGTGTATTTATTGTATCAAGATGATACAGATGTTCAAACATCGTTTGGCAAAAATAAAACCTATGAGATGGAATTCCTTCCATTTCAACCAACTACACCTCTGCTTCCTGGTCTAACCAAGCCTCCTTTGCTAGCCAGTGGAGAAAGCACCTTCAGTGGACAGCTTATCCCATCTTCCTTAGAAAAAGGGCTCAGGAAGGGAACCTCACTGAGTACCAAGGTCAGACATCATGGTTTTAGATGTCCCATGATAGCTCAGTTTCCACTACCATTGAAATTGGTGGAAATTTTGTTTACAATATGGTTGGAAAGACTGCTTATACTTCTATGTTCACAGGACAATTTCCAGGAACGCATGCCTATGGGCACTCAGGCTCAGTGGACAGTAAACTAAAACTACTGGATTGTTCAAGGGCATAACTTAAAAAAAACTCTTCAAAAAAAAAAAAAAAAAAGACAAATTTTGGGGCTAATTGTGCATTTTGAACACCATCAAGCAATTCAACTCAAGGAAAGCAAGGTACCACAGAGCAATCTGAGTAGCTCTCTGCAGGAAACATCCATGACTTCTCTGATCTTATTTCATGCTTTTGACTATCTATGCCATCCAAAATCCAAATGTGAACCTCACTTCAACTATAGTCTAGCAATTTTAAGTATTTCAACTTAAACTTTAATCAGACTTTTCACTTGATGTCAGCTATATAATATGACTCTAATGATCAGCTGCTTCAAATAATTTTAATCTTACAGCCTTAAAAAAATCTATTTAGGGATAAAAAAGTAATAAATGGCATGTACAAGCTTCTGTGTTAATGATTATACATTAGTCAAAATGTGCTCTAAAGTAGTATCATCTCTACTTCTATGCAAGTGTTCAATAATAGAACTTTACTATACAGAAATTATGGTGATTTGTACCTGTTTCTCTGATAATGGTTGATCTAGTCTTTCCATTTTCACATTTCTAGTCATCAATATCAATATTAAAAACAATCAGCATGATGCACAACAAATTTAAATCACTGCCTGCATTGAAACTATTACTAATTTTTGCCAACTGATATGACTTGTGCTTAGTGTATAGCTATGACACTAAAAAAATCAATGGATTTTTAAAAACTTGAGTTACCACAGCAAATTAATGGAGGGTATTTAGTGCACTTGTAGGGTTAATGCAGGAAAAAGGCTCTGACAGAAAGCAACACCTCTGAATGGGTAATTGTGAAGTATATGCCTGCTGTAATCTTCAGTACTAACATTAGGTACCTCTCTAAAACGAACACCTTAGGAGCAAATCAGGGAGGCGGTTAATGACGGACTTTATTTAAGACGTCTCTGTTTTGGGTCTCGAACTACTACCTTTAAGAGGTTGAACAATATTATATTTCATCTTTTTTTTTTCTTTTCAAAAAAACCACAAATACAGGTAAGAAAGAGGCCAGTTGTGCCACTGCAGCTGTTGTAATTCAGCGTTGTCCACTGCTTCACAGCTGAATTGTTCACATGCCCACACAAACACGAATGCAGAAAGGGGGCTTTCCTTGGCAGCCCTCTGTCAGGCTGCTGGACCATTTTTACAGCCAGTCATGGATGTGTCACCGTAAGTGCTCTGCACACAGCTGGACATTGTAACACCTCACTGGTGATATCCAAGGAAAACTTAGAAGAGGGAACTTTTAGCCTTACTTTCTGACTTTTAGACTCTGGTTAAACAGAATAAAGGTATGGGAATGGGTTGAAACAGTTAGTTATCCTTAAAGAAGATTTACCTGCTACGAAATAGATTGTATTTTAAACACAGTAAATAAACTGTCAATTGAGGAACTATGACAGCAGTACATTTGCATGAGCACAAAGGATGTTATGAGCTACGACAAAAAACCTTTTTTCCGACTTAATATCCTCACAGCACCTTCTTCTTTCAGGGCTGCTGGGTTAAATGTCGGCAGTAGTCACTTCTGGCAGCGGGCTATAGACAACTCAAGCGCAGGGCTGGCTGCTATGTTCAGCAAACACTGCCCGCTGGCAGCAGCTGTAAACGCATCGCTCTCCTCCCTCCTCCTCTTCTTGAAGCCCAAGCAAGGGGAGGAAAAGGAAAAGCCCGGCATCCCTGCCGCGCACCTGCCGTGCCCGCCGCCCGTACCTGTCTGCAGGGAGATGTTGAGGGCCTCGCCGCCGGCGAGCGGCTCGATGCGCAGGTGGTACCAGGTGCCGGCCTCCAGGCCCCGCAGGCTGCAGCCGTAGGTGCCGTTTCCCGCGGGGGTGGGCTGGCAGCCAGCCGCCTGCCCGTCCTCGGAGCTGCCGCTCAGGCTGAAGTTGCAGGCGCGGCCCGCGGCGCTCCAGCGCAGCCGAACGCTCTGCCCGGCGACGCTCCGCTCCGTCAGGTTGGCGCTGCATCCCGCCGCCTGCCCCGGCGCGGCCTGCGGAGAGCGGGGAGAGAGCTCTGAGACACCCGCCGGGACCGCCGGGCTCAGCCCCAGCCCCGTCCCCGCGAACCTGCCCGTGTTCCCCACGCTCGCCTGCGACCTGCGAGGGGCGACCCTACACCGCCCCCCTCCTCCCGGCCGCTCACCTTGGTCAGGGCCAGCGCCGTCCACAGGGCGAATCCCGCTCCATAGCTCAGCATCGCCGACAGTTTTTAACCCCAAAANTGCCCCGGCCGCCGAGCCGCCTCCCTGACACCGGCGCGGGGTGGAGGGGCTGCCCGCCCGCGGCTGAGGAGGAGCGGAGGAGGCGGGGGAGGCGGCCGCCGCTTCCCACGCTGCCATTCTGACCCGGGCTGACTCTCCCGGAGCCCTTCCCGCCCACTTCCGCAATCAAGAGGCGATTTCCTCGCGGCTCGCTGCGGGGGGCGAAGCTCGACGAGTCGGGACCTGCCGCCCCCCGGGCAGGCGATCGGCCCCGGGGTGCCGCCCCTCTCTCCTTAAGGAGCCCACCTTCCTCCCGGCTCCTCTCCCACTCCACCTCCCTTCCTTCCTCGCTGCTTCCTCCTCATTTCGGTTTTCCCCTGTGTCTTGCTTTCCCGAGCGTTCCCCCGGCGCACGGGGCCCTTCAGCGGTGCCGCTGTTGGGCCGTGTGTCTTGTCTCACGCTGGCTGCGCCTCACTTGGCGCTGCCTTGCCTTGTCTCATGGTTACATCGCCTCACAATTGTCTTCTTGCCTCTGCCCCACCTCGCAGCTGCCGTGCCTCATGCTGGTCTTGCCTCATTCCCGCCTTGCCTCTTGCCTGCCTTACCTCACGGCTGCCTTTCCTCCTGTAGCTCCTTCTCCTCCTGCCTGCCACTCCTCTTGGCCGCCTCGTCTCACACTTGCTTCATCCCATGGCCACCTCACCTCGCGTGCCTGCTCTCCTCACACCTGCCACCCTTCACAGCTGTCCCACCTCCTGGCCCACCCTCCTCTTGGCCTCGGCTATCACTAAGCCACCACTCCAGCTCCTGTGTCCCGAACTCTGATGTTTTTAAGGGTTAACCATAGGCCACCGGGGCCTTCATTCTCTCCCTGGCCATGTGGCACTGCAACCGGAGGCCTTGCATCCAGGGGAGTCCAGCAGAGCCCAACACTGAGCTCTTGCCTGCAGCAGTAGAGTCTGTCTGTGAGCGGTCAAGTCATCTCCATTTTCTGTTTCAGCTTGTGTCCTCGAAACAATTCCTTCCCACATCCCCTGAAATAGCTCCCAAGCTAAAATTACACACACCATGGAAAGCAAAAAAGTCTCCCTGTTTTCAGACTGCACCAATAAAGCTGTGTGCAACTCTGAGTTGGCTACTGCCAAAATGAAAACTTTCCATTTCTGTTATGCCTGCCCGTTTCCTTCTTGTTTAAATTTCAGCCTCTGAAAATTTGCAGAGACAGAAACCGTCTCTGAAAATGTGGGGAGACAGAGAAGTGTAGACAGAAGCATTTTGCACCCTCCGATATTCAAAAACACAATAGCAGCCATTGAGTGAATTTGGAGGTGCATGAAAGAGAAGGAAATGGACACAAACTTTCTTCAGTGGGAATGGCATTTTTCTGTCTTTCTGTACTGCATTATGCGTGTGGGATTTTAACTTCTAAAAGCAGTACTTCAAGCAAATTTAACACCATCTCTGTATAACTTTTGCCCTCTTTGAGGTCTAGTCTACCTTTCAGGGAAGCTTCTGCTCTAGGATTTTTTATGGGCACCATCCTGCCAAACAAGATACAAATATCTGAAAATCCTTAGCTCTCCTTCTTCTGTTCTGAAATCAAAAGTCTCAAAAAACACTCAAGGGTGTTACCTGCACCTACAGAAAACTTCATCTGTCCCAGTGGAGGTCCATGTCTGGTCCTATGGACATGGCACTGAAAGTGTCGTGCTGTACTTTGCAAAGCTGAGGACAGTTAATAACTTTATGATCATTGCCTTAAGTAACAATATAAATCTGTGTTGGTTATTCTTAAGCCCATCACAGATCTCCCTTGGAAGAGATGTTTTACATACTTCAGACAGAAGGAGGAACCAAATCCTAAATTGCTAGCACAGGTTTGATCATATCACTGATGGGAAACACAAGATGTGCTTCTTAGACCTAAACTGGGACTAAAATGGCGTGGATGTCTTGTAGTCATTCAAGGTGAGAGTTTTACAGTGTGATTTCTTTAGGTGATCATGCTTTTTGGGCTTAAGAGCATAAACCACACCAGTACTTGTCCAGCACTGGAGAACTGCAAATCTGAAGGCTTACTGGGACATTTGGATTACTTCAAAACCCTCTCTAAAAATTAAAACATTCAGGGTAACCTGCCTTTTCTTGAAAAGGAGCGCACATTATTCTAAGGATTTTTGAAAACATGACCTGAACTAGCAGGGAGAATACAATTCAGATATTTAGCTGTAAGTTAAGTAGAGGTAAAAAGTAAAAGGAAAAAGAAGTATAATCAACACTGCAAACATAAAATTCAGGAAAAGAAGTGGAACCTCCCATAAGTAAATCTCAAAGACTTTTGGAAATAAATACCTATTTGTTTCTTCTAGCTAGCATAAGATAATTTGTGGGGGAAAATATTATTACTGCTTCTCAGAAGTGCTCATAATTCAGAAGTTCCTACTTTATTACTCTTATTCTTCCTATCATAAAATCTTTATTGTTTTGCATTAGTAGGAAAGTATTGGTTTATTACAGGTTTTTAGACTTCTTTCTATATGGTATCCAGCAAAAGTTGCTACACGGGTAAGGTCTGACACAAATGCCTATGCCAGCACTGGAATAAAACATGAGAGGTACATCATTCACTGGCGACAATATAGTTATATAGAATAGCCAACATAATGCAAGTAATTATTTCCAGACTGGTATTGAATAAATGGGCTTTTAGTAAATCAGCATTCACACAGCCTTTAACACTTACTGACCTGTGTGGCAAGCCAAGAAACTAATTAAACTGAAAAAAGAACTGGAAGTGAGTTTTGGGAGTTGCCGGACGTGTCTCTAATAGCAGGCTCCAAAGTCCCTTTCAGACACTTTCCCAAGGTTTCCTGACTTTTTTTTTTTTTTTAACACCAACCTCTCTGTCTCTCTAATCAAGAGGAAATGGGCTTTGCATAGCTTTTGTCATAGACTAAAAGTGCAAGCTGCAGTTTTACTTGAAATCTAAGGCAGCTCTAAACCAAACATTTTGTTCAATTGAAATGTCACTATTGTCCCCCCCAAAATGGGTATGTCCACAGCCAAATAACAACATGGCTTTACTTCTGCAAACAAGAGGCCCCAGCCTGAGCAAATGTAGTTCATAGAAGGTATTGTCTTCCTCACAACAATACTCAGCACTTATTCTATGTCTTTTCAAAGTATTGTGTCAAATCTAGTTAATCNATTGTCTTCCTCACAACAATACTCAGCACTTATTCTATGTCTTCAAAGTATTGTGTCAAATCTAATTAATCCTTTAAACATCCCTGAAGTTTGAAAAAAAAAATGTTTTTAACTCCCATTCTAAAGACTGGGAGACAGAGATGGAGGCCAAAGATTTTAAGTTAGTCTGTCTAAATTGGTTTATCTAGATTCAAATGTCCAGAGCCTCTTGGAGGCTACAAGAGAAAGCTATTACTGATTGACTTTTTTTTTTCTTCATAGATATGCTTAGACAGCTTATCATCGGAATTCTGGATTGAAAGTTTTGACCTAAGCAGCTTTCTCAGTGCAAATGATGTGATTCAGGAGGTGAAGTAGGGTAGAAACCCCAGACGCAGTAGTTTCTGTTAAAATGGTGCCATTTCTTTTGCTTTGGCAGGATTATGTAGTAGTGCTGAAGACAGTTTGGGTAATACTTGATATTATAGGACATTTGTATTTGGAAGGGAAAAGTATTCTGTGCAGGAGGTATGCAAATGAACAGAGGGCACGAGGAAATAAGCTCAGCCTGCACGCACCAAGCCAGAAAGATCGTATTTAAAAATGACTCCATCAGTTGTGGAATGGAGCACAGTGCGTCCATCCTCGGCTCAGTCCCTCTCCCTCATCAGCATCAGAACAGCAGTGCTGGGTTCCATAAACAATCAAGATTATGGACCCCGACACACTGTCCACAGCCTTTCCAAGCATAAAACACATTTCTCACTCTTATCCACTTCAACACTCAGTAGTAACTGAAACATGTTTGCCTGCCCCAGTACACTGAGTGTAGTGTGGTCTTCTGGAAAATAAGCCACAGGGAATGTAGGGGTTTTCAGTTCTAAACCACTATGTGATAATAGTGATACAGTGACCAATAATGTCCTTCCAGCTTTAGTTCTAACTGCCCACATTTTGCCAGTGGTGATTCTAGATTTGCTCTCAGATTATTGAACTGAATCTTGCAGGAAAGGAAGACTGGAAATTGATTTGGAGCAAATGTCCTGCCATGTGCTCCTGCAGGTGGGGCCGGCAGCCCCATTCACCTTCTCTGCCAGGGCGGGTTGTGGTCGGACAGAGCAGAGATCAAGACGTGTCTGTGCCTATATCTCTACTCTGCCTATCAGCCAGTAGATAAGCTGACCACGGCCAAGGCCAGGATTCCTTTGGAGGCCAGTTTAAGTATTTGGATTTCTCTTGCTTTGATCTGTAAATAATGTATGTAATTATCTGTAAATAAAGTAATTGCATACTGTATTTCTTAGCATGTAAATAGAGCTAGACCCTCACATCATGCAAGAGACCATAGCAGAGCCCACTTAGAGCAGATACCCAGGCATCTGTGGGTCCTGCCACATCCAGGAACTTTCCATTGTTTCTCACATATCCTGATAATTTCCCTTGAACTTTTCTCAATGCAACATGCGCACCAGGATTGGGCTGCACAGAAGCAGCAGACTTTTTCTGCAGCTATGCTTCTAGCAAAGGACACTGTCAGCATGAACACCAAAACAAAACATCTCAACAAAAAAAGAACAAAGCTTAGTCCTGTAGCTAGTTTTTTCCAGGTTTTGGTTTCTTGTTTTTTTAAGCCCACAAAACTTCCACTTGTAATAGCTATCAGGCTCCACAGAGTGGAGCAGGCTTAATAAAAATCAGTAATTCTTCTGTCTTACCTCTTCTGTAGTGCTAGGGTATTGAAGAGTGGTTGTTGGAATCCAGGCTTTCTCTGTTACTGCAGATTTCAAGTCAAAGTAGAGGTTTTCAATGGGATTTTTACTGAAGTGTTCAGTCACATTTCTGATGAACATCTCTGTGCTACTCTTCAGCACATTTTCAGGCCTAGAAGTAACAGCATTTGAAGAGGAGGATGTAGTTCTAGTACTCCACACAGAAGTGTCTGCATCTTGGAGATCTAAGACAAACAAAGAAAAACTATTAAAATCAGATCTACATTTTTATAAGCAATTCATTAGATTCAATAAAGATGACTGATTCAACTTCCAAGTACTTTGAGTGCACCCATCAGTTAGTTCTATAGGTTTTTTTTGTTTTCAATGCAAACACATTTTTGCATCAATACCAAAGCCTGCAAAATACAACCAGAAAAAAAATTAATGTCCCTGAACACTCATACCATTAATTTTAAATATAGTCTGTCAGTGATTCTGAAGGGAAGAGAAAGGTTGTCATTAAGGGCACAATGTTTTTCATTTGCAACTTTCCCACTTGCTTGCATCTATCAAGTGGCACACAGTATCAGCTTCATACTGTCGACCCTCTCCCCTCCTTTGTAAGGGCATGGGCGGGATTCTAATCTGCCTTTTGTTGGTGTAAGTTTAAAACATCGCTTTGCTCAGTATAATTTTTCAATATATATTTCTTTTTCCTCAACATTCATGTTCAAGGTAAGTTCTTTGTGCCCACATGAACATTTCTCTTGCTTTCTAAAATCAGTCCTAAGCAGACCCCATGCTAGTCCCTGACTGCTGCCTTCCCAAAGCTCAGCTAATGATCTGTCAGTTAATTGAAGCATCTGTAAATATGACAGTGCATTCGCTTTTTTAGTCACGTATCCTTCAGAGAAAGCCAAAGTTGCAATTAGAGCTCAGGAAAGATTTTACTACACATTTTTCCTCCACATTTTCATGGCTCTTCCTCCCCATTGGTATGTATTTAATATCCTTTCTTTGTGGCAGTGAGGGCAAGGTTCAACCTGTGGTGGCCTCTACATCTGGTAGCATCACATTTCAGCTAAACTATTGGAATTACTCACTGGCCCCTTCTCACAAAGAGCTGCCTTGCCATTGCTGTAACACAGCTAGTGTGTATTGGCTTGATGCCCAAGACACTTTGTCTGTCCTTGAACTGGGGTCTCCAGCATGACAGAACCTTGTTTTGCTGCTGAGCCACTGGGCTGGTTGCCATTTATAACAACTTTAGTTCACAAATCCTTTAAAAACAAAGCAGCAACTGGATTAAATTGCAGCAGAATCTTTCAAATGCAATTACTTGGTGTGCAATTATCATGTCTTAGCTGGGCAATGTGTGATTACTTCTTACTCAAAAGGAGCAGCGGGTGAGCTTCTACAAAATCAACATTATCAGGTTTTTTTGTAGATGTGCAAACAGATATGCTAATATGTTTATGTAAAGAAATTTGCAGCACTCTGATTTCCACAGAAAAGTGAGATTGTAAACTCTAGTAGGAGACATTTCCATGTAAGTGTTTGCTGTGCTTGACAGCACAGTGTGTTCACGTCGCACATGGTTCTGGAACTTTTTGAAAAGTGGTGGTTTACTGGAATGGGTTGATAGCCAGAGCAGATGTTTTCCTTCCCTTTATCTAACTATGCTTCTCTGAAAATTAAAAAAAAAATAATCCAAGTCTCCACTAAATTACAAAAAATGTTGATCAAATATTTTTCCAAAGCAAGGCAGTAAGAACAATACTACAGATCTGATTTTTCTCTCTTACACTTGTGCAAAGAGTTTCATTGACACCTCAGGTCTCATCCAACTCTTCACAATCATCTTCCTGCTGCTGCCTTTGCAGAACCCCTTGTAGAGAGCCTGAGGTGCAGGGTCTGCTGTGTTCCCATGTCACAAAACTTCATGGTTCCCACCAGAATGACAGGAACCTCGTGCTCAAGCTGTCATCAGTTGCTGCAACAAGCCCATTAGCTGACACAAGTCCAGACTTAGTCTAGATTCCATGTCTGTCATTGTTCCTGGAGATCTCCTATTAGTTGTGGGTCTCTGAAAGTCTACATTAGGCAACTAGAAATCCTAGCCCCGAGGACTTGGAAAGAGCTCTATGCCTCTCAGATATCTCTGAGTTCAGCAGGAAGGAGCACTTACTGATAAAAATACAGCAAAAAAGGGTATATCTGCAATCAGCAATTACTTAGGAAAAAAGGCCACACTGTTGGGTGTGTAAATATATATATTTACACACCCAATGTGAAAACACACTAAAAAAAAAAAAGTTAAATCTTAGCTTTATTTACAGACAAATAGCAGTGATTCCAGCAGGAAGGCATTCGCATTCCAGTGCAATTGTGATTTAGGAAAGCTGCTTCTCCATAAAAAGGAAGCTGGTGCTGCCAGTGAAATTTATGGGACTCAGCAGCCAGGGTATAACTGGCACTCTTGATGCAGGAGCTTGACTTGAGAGGAGAGCTTGGCTGTCCTGAAAGCAAAACACTTGGTCCTCAGAAGAGTTCTACCATCCCACAGAGACCTCATGAACAAGAATTTGGTCACTGCATGACCCAACCTTTCTTATTAAGCTTCGGGCTATTCTGGCTTTCCAGTTAAAGGATCTTTGCCAGAAAATGCTGGCTATAGTCTGTAACCTATAGATAGAAGTGACTTGTGCATAGCACTATGCCATACTGGAACTTCAGATATATGTATAAGTATTTTCCGTAAATCCTACAGTGGACTGACTAATGGGGTTCATATCTGTTACCCACTTGAGGAAAGTCAGAATCCATGTTTATATTCTAAGTAAAACCGCTATTGTGATCCTAGCAGGATCCTCTTAGCCCTTCTTCAGTAGCAGGAACATAAAAGAGAAAACTGCATATTATAAGGCCCATGTAGCAGATTTCAACACAATTTGAGTTACAAATTTTTTTAACCAGAAAAAACTCAGCTCTTCTCTGGACATTAGTGAAGTACACAGAAATCTCAACAGTGGTATTTTTCAGATGTGTTTAACATGGTTCCAGCAGCATCTTTGGAAATCAGTCATAAAACTGTTCTTGGGAACAGAACAGCAGCACTGACACTGATGTTGATCACTAGTGGCTGCATGATATACAGTGTGTGAACATAATATTGTAATAATCAGTAGCACACCCAGAAGAAATGATGATGTTCTGACTAAGTGCATATTTCATCCTCGGGGTGTGCTCCAAACCACATCCATCCTCACAGCAGCAGGCTGCTCACAGGGAAGGGACTTCCATACATTTGCATGTATGAATGGAAAAAGTGTTGGTTGGTTGTCAAGAACTGAGAACCCTACAGTTGTGCTTTGAGCCTTAGCTGAGCTAGCACAGTGCAGCTTTCCAAGATAGCTCACATTGTACTGATCTGCCTACTCTATTAGAGCACAGTCTCAGAAAATTAAGGCTGAACTAGTGAAACACAATTGAATCAATTATTTAGTGTATAAGATACAAAATACTCCATAAGACTACATCTAACTCACTGCAAGACTTGAAACAAAGAGGGTTGCTTTAAGATCTTTTTTATGTGCAGGACAAAGTGAATTATCTTTTTAGCTGTCTAACTACTTGTAAGTAAAAACATAATTCAGATTTCTGTCGTATGTAGGAGAATGACAGAAGAACAAAAGCCACTAAATTTTCCATTCAATGTGACTTTTAAAACCTGAAAAATCTGTGATGCTTGAAAATGTTACCTTCTTTATTTGAATGTTGTAGAAGTTAGCATCTCGTTTGTATTTTATGTAAGAGAAATTGAATGCCTCCAAATCCCAGTCTAATCCTGAGCTGCTCTTTTAATTGCTTGTTTTTGAAAGGCTAAAGTAGCTACTGAAAGGTTCTTTCAGCATCAGTGGTAGCAGAACATCCATATACCTATGATGATAACACCATTGCTATACCAGCACTATATCTGACACTATGGGTAATTCCAGCTCACCCTTAAGTGGATTTTTGGTCACTGGAAGGGCATCTAGGCTCCATTAACTCAATGGATTACACTTCTACTGAAGGGAGATCAGATACTCAGGAATTACGTAGACACCTAGGTCGTGGTTCAGCTGTCTAAACCTAGTGGAATATGAATTGCCCTAGGGCATCTGAGGCAACTGCCCAGGAGTCTCATAACACTTATGGGAGACCGATGTCTTTCTGGGCTGGCAGCCAGAGATCAGGGGGGATATAATGGGGCATCTCAAACAACAAAAAACACCTTGTTGACATAAGTGGAATAACCCCTTCCTTCAGACACCTACATTTAGTCATCTAGAAGTTCAAAACCACTCCAGCTTCTGCATGAAGGTCCACACAAAATAAAGGGAGAGAATGTAATAATGAAAAATACCAGTATAGTTGTTTGGCACTAGCAGAAGATGAAATCATAAAGCAAAACTTGCCTGATTGCTCTGGGAAGCTGTGCTTATTGTTCCAGTTTTTCCCTGTGAAAAGTAGCTGAGCTGGTTTTGTTCTACATTCTTTGTGCTGTGGCACATTGAGATTTGAAAAGTTACAAAACCCAAAGACCTAGGCTACACTGCAGATTTCTCCCTTTCTTTTTAGAAAATCGGAACCCACATTTATCTTTGAGCTTCTATCAGCATTCTATTGGATTGTGTACAAGGTCTTGTAATTATGTCCAAGGATCTGACATTGATGACTTTCTTTGTTGTCTCTTTGTTGAGGTGGAGCTCAGCAGAAGCGGTCAGCCACATGTATTTCTTCAACCAGAAAAAGAAGATTCAAGTAATTTTTGATATTTCATGGGTTCATGATGGTTTCATCATAGATGTTAGCAAACTCTTAAACTTACAAAACCCTATAAAATAACTTGGAGAGATTAAAAGGAATTTCAGTGAATGTATTTTAGGAAAAATGTTTTGGGTCAGCTTAAAGGTGGAATGAAAATATTGTTTATCACTAATTTATCCTGAGGAAATTTGTAAAAGTTACATACACAAAAAATTACAACCAGTAGTGAACTTATGGGTGGATTATTGCAGTATCTACAAACACTAAAGATGTGGAAAGTCTAAAGATATTTAATTTACATTAATTCAAAAATAGATAATAGTTGCTGCATTTTCTGTGCTTCTGCAACCTCTATTTGGTGCTTTTCCACCTTCCCAAGAGTCCCAACAAGATGCATATGTCTTCCCTTCCCATGTTCTGCAGTTTCTAGTGCTGCTGCAGTACTTTAAATCATGCTTGGAGTGTGCACTGCTCTGGTCTCTTCTGTGCTCCATCTCAGCCACTGAGCCATCAGCAGTGGGAAGTGAACTTAATTAGCTGAAGTTCTGATTATGAAGCAGCTAAACTGAAAGGGGGATTAGGGGAAGACAGAAGCTCATATGAAAGAAATTACCCCAGACAAGAACCAAGGGTAGAAATGGGGAAGGAACAGCATGAACATCTGATGGCACATCAGACTTCAGCTCATACCTGGTATCTGGTATTTTGTCTATTTCAAGCTGGAAACAAAGAAGAGATAGGAATATGTTCTAGTTGTTATTTTAATTCCTTGTCCAATATGTTTTATATCTTTGTAGATCCCACTATGGTTCTTCGGTGCTTGGCACACAAGTGTAAGTAAATCCTCCACAAAATCAGCTACTCTTTTGAATATCTCGATATCCACAGCTTTAGGGTTGTCCCGACCATGTATGTTATGATGGAAGAGAAATGCAGAGATGACCATCATATTGCAAAACAGTTGATGTCACCTTCTGTTTCTGGACTGCTCTACAGCTTGTGTGACAGTCTCAGTGCATAACTTCAGCTTGGCCTCATTTGAAGTAATTATCTACTTAGTGACAAATCTTTGGTCAGCAGTGATTTTGAGGTTTGCTGGTCATATTCAAGGTACCACATAGCATTGCACCTCTTCTTAATTGGATATTTTATTGAAATTAACCTGCCCAGAACAAAAGAAGCTTGTAAGAATTGCTTATGCAGCTCAGGAGTGACATCAGTGTTAGTGTGTCAGAATTAATGGTGGACATTTGTTCCACAAGTGATATTTACATGCAACAGTCTTTGTTCTTTTCAGTCATCCTGCCTTCTATCTCTTCACCTGCCCCGTCTTTTCCATTTGCCTGTTTCCATTCCTGTTCCTTCTTCTGCTTTCTGAGCTTAGAGAAGCTCTGAACCCAACAGTGGGCTGGTGAAAAGAAGGCTTTAGCATTACTGAGATTTTTTCTCTGTCTGCCCAAAATGTCCTCATGAATTTGGTGGGAATTGAAATCTCATTTTCTCAAGGGATGCTGATACCTTATGACCATTCTTCATGTTAGCTGTTTCAGCTAGAGGCCAGATTCAAACATGATTTTGTGTGAGAAGGACGGTTTGCTGCTAGATTTGGAACTACCTCTGAGTGAGCAGAGATGGGTTACATTCCCAAATTGATCCTGGTTTCCACAAACAGTCATTTAGGTCAGGGTTGTTACAAAGCATGTACATCCAAACATATCTCAAATGGCTGATTTGAAATCCAAATCCAAGCTCAGACTTTCCAAACCCTTTCAGGTTTGGAAAAAACTATGTTTGATACTTGAGTAAGATCTAGAATAAGGTGCAGTTATTGGGTTTGGAGCTTGTACTCTGTCGGGGCTGATATTTGGGATGCAATTCAGTGAGCTAGTCCTATGCCAAAATAGAACTATTTTTATGACTACTGTGAAAACAGAGGATAAAGTATAGCAAAATGTGGTCATAGTCAGGAGTAGAAAAACTAACAGCCATTTCAGCTCCAAAGATTTTGCTCAGTTTTTTTTTACTATATAAGCTAAATATAGACTAAATGTGTTATTTTAGGCTGATCCACTTCTGCTTGTAGTGAAAGCAGATAGGTGTTCTTGGAAGACTAATTTTACACATTCAGCATTGAAAATTTTCACATGCATAGGGATGCCACGACCAGAACTGGGGGCATTAGATATTGTTCTTAGTACTTACTACTATTTGAAAAATTTACCTCTTTGCACTACTTCCGCTTTATGAACTTCTTATATTCCTGAAATTCTTAGCTAGGTATTGATTATTGTTTTGTTGAATTTTCAGCAGAGTTTCCCAGAGCTTTCACAAATAAGATAAGCATCACTTTTAGAAAGAGTTTTACAGGCCTGCCTTTGGAGAGAATTTCAGGAAAATCAAGGTAAATCGATTTAAGAACTAAGCACAGTAAATAGATGAGAATATGCTTTAATATCCCATGACAATTGTCGTAGTGTTTATTGGTCTTAAATTGCTTCTCCTCTAAGTATGATTAAGAGAAGTGTGTAAGGTTACTTGAACTTTCTTAGGCCACACTCCACCCATCTATCTAAAGGAAATAACACTACCTGTGTACCTCATCTGAACTGCTCATGGTGTACTTGAATATGCAAGCCATATGCACCCCCCAGGACTTCAAATAATTATGCTTTTTAAATCTCTAATATATAAGGGAGGGCTGGGATGGCATCTTGGCCACTTTTCCATTCCCTGATTCTGCAAGCTGTCCTTTCATACCTCCACTCAGGTGAATAGTCCTGGTCCTATGAGTAGAGGTCTGAAAGTGCAAATTTGCTGAAAAAATGGTACCCTGCCTTACAATAACTAGGAGTTTAGAAAGAATGAGGAATTGGTTTAAACATTCTAAAAACTTGGCCATATGCAACAGTTTTGGTCATAAAACATTTTTTAACCCTGTAAAGACAAGAATTAACAGTAAAAAGACGTAGGTTGTCCTTATTTAATATGAAGAACTGCTTAATAGTGCACCAGAACAATATTAACAGGATTTTCAGGGTGAATTGACAACTGGACATGGAAGAAAGCATTATCAAGCAGTATCCAAACCACAGTACCTTCCATTTTTGCTATGGATATGGAAACCCACAATGACACAGATATACTGCTACACATCTGTAGGCATGGGCACAGACCTTTGCATTTCAAGGTACTATTCCAAGAATTTCTGAGACTTTTGATTCAGTTCATTATATTCAGGATTTTGAGTGTTCTCATGTATACAGTATCTAAGAGCAAAATTACACTGAATAAACACATAAATGTGTAAGCCACGACTGTTCTAATCATGCATTTATGTTAATAGTGCTTGTGTTTGATTTTCAGATGTCTTCTTGCTCTTGACGAGAATCTGGATGACTATGATAAAATGAATGGAGAGGAGAACTTGTTTGCATACACATTTTTGAAAACTACTAGGGATCAGTACCCATAGTTTAGAAATGGAAAAAGGAAATGACAAAACAATAGTGAGCTGAGATTACGTATAAGCACATTGATCCAAAGATTGAGAGTAGATGAAATGAGAGAAATCCTGAAAATACAAAGTGGCTTAAAAACTCCACCTGTTGTGAGAAAGACAGCACTCATCTCAGCTGTTCCTTAATACTTATCAAAACACTTTTCAACTGTGAAAAATATTATTCTGTATGAATAAAATATCGTAATTTTTCACATTTGAGTTAGCATAACAGAGACATTTTTGTTACTGAAACTCCCAGGATATTTTTTTGAAGGAATAACTCACCTTGCTTTGAGCACAGATTTACATAAACAGGTTTTCCCGTCTCGCTGGCTTTTAGCTGCATCCATGTATGAAGGTATTTTTTACTCCTCTTGGCCATTACCTTCTGGCCTTGTTTTGTGAGGAAAAGAGAGCTGTTGGCCACCTTCAGGAGCCCATCCTCGTGGCAATTCCACCTGACTGCCTGGGGACAATCGACGATGATGCTGCGAGATGACAGAGCAGAGCGCGTAGAGATGCTCAGGCACTGGGCAGACTTCACATGGAGGAGCCTGTCATCTGCCATCCACTGCCATTTCTGGTTCAGGCTGGTCATATTGCACTTTTCCATAATGACTCCCCTCTTTTCTGAAAGACACTGCTGTTTCTGGACATGGATAATCAGAAACCCTTCTGGAAAAGGAAAATTCCAGAAAAATATGATAGATTACACATTTACTTGACAAAAAGCAAATTCTCAATGATTTAAAATACATCAGAAAATAAATCTCTCTTCCACTTTCTGTGTGTTGTACTTTCCATGAAACTTCCATTATGTTGAACCTATTTTAAAAATACCCTGCAAACACAACACCCACGTGATGCAGCTGCTGGTAATATAAATAATGAAAACGCAAAACCCCAAACTTCTGTGGCAAGATTATATTGATCTTCATTATATATAAAAATATTAAAATTAAAAAAAAACCCAAAACCCAAGAACTATTAACTTCAAACCTCATTCCTCATTTCCCCTGCTGGAAAGCATAGAGAGATGTACATGAGTTCCCAGTCTCTGTTTCAGTTTTACAAGACAGACTTTTAAAAATATAATTTACTGCCTAAAAGTTGTTTTAGTAAAATTAATAATGTTTCTGAGGAAAACATATAGGAGGATATTCACAGATTGATGTGTCTCTCAGAGCCTGTGTTACAGGAATGGAGGTTCTTTGCTGATAGGAAGTACATCTGTTTCACTGGATTTATTCCAATGTCTCTAGCTGTTAGCTTTGTGACCATTCCAATTCACACATAAGATCAGCTCTCTGTGTCACCACACTTAAAGATCACCACCAGATACTTAAATGAAGAAAATTACAGTGCATTAATCAAAACCTCAGAAAGTAACCAATGCAAAATGCATACTTGTTACAGAACACGGAACTGTTATTTCAAATGCAGCCTCCCTGCCATATCATGTTTAAGTTATTCTTTGTTTTGAAGCTCAGTTACTCAAACATTTCCAGCCCCATTAGTTACAAAGTGCTAAACCAAATGTGTATTTATTTTCCTCGATTGATGTTGTCATTCCCTGTTTTTACAGAGCTGGGAAATTTTATAACTGAGCATTTTCTTGTCCCTGAAGTTTCATAAAGTATGAATAAAAGACAGAAATCTCTCATCTGAAGCATTTGTCCCAAACACTCAGCTCCTAGATTGTCTATCAGGAGATCATCTTTAAAAAAAGATGTATCTCCAGCATAGAAGAAGACAGTTTATTTTCCTTTGGAAAGGAATCTAAACAGAACGGGCTGTGTTGGCCCTGCCCCTCACTCCTCTGGTATGAAGCCCAGAGAAGAGGTGACTCGGTGTTTTGTAAGTCACCGGCTGTGCCAGAGGGCTCTGCTCAGGGGCAGAAAGAGCAATTCAGCTGAGGGGAAGTGGGGAGAGACACTTACCTGAGAATGTCAAGGCAAGACAGGTAGAAACCAGGACGTGAAATAAAGAATCCATTTTCCCTCTAGCAACTCCCCATGCTTCTCTTAAAAAAACCCACCTCAGATAAGTGAAGCGAAGGCTAGGAAGGAAATGTGCCTTCATGGGGGAAAAAGTCAGTGACGAGCACTTCCTTCTATTCAATTGTTTTGGGGGGTTTTACAGCACTTTGTCCTTTTATATGATTCTTCATTTTACTAGTTGCTTTATTTTGGAAAAAATACAAGCAAAAGAGAAGTTTTCAAAGACCTAGGAAATTAAAAGTGATTTTATTGAATCTCTTTAGGCTAAAAGAAAGTGGATCATACTTTCTTGTAATTTGTTGCCTGTGAACTATTACAAAACTACAGGTCATCTGGATGGTGCTGACTATGTATATTCTATATTATCTAGGGAAAAACATATATTTTTTGTAACTATACACAGTCAAGCAAAATCTCAATATATTTCTAACTCCAAATTTCTAAAAGCCAAGTGGAGGGTGGGGAGGAAAGGGGAAGAGGAGGAGGCAAAGCTCTGGCATCTGTACCAGGTCTTACAGATTCCTCCCCCTGAGGAATCAAGTGATGCTGGGTTTGCCTTCCCATCAGGTGGTGCACCTTGCTCTATGTCAATTGGGGATTGCCTGTGTCCTCTGGATTGGTTCCCAAGTGGTCTGAAGCCATGGTGGAGGCTTACCAAATTGTGCTGGGCTGTGCCTGTTCATGGGGGTACAAGAGTGTGCGTGCATTAACTACTCTAGGCAAGAACAGAGACTTCAGTTAATGTTTTATATTAAGGGTAATTTATTAGAAGTATGAAGCAAAGTCAACATCACTGCATTAAAAACTCATTATACCCTGTAAACAGACGTCCCAGTGCTGTAAGCCATAATGCCAGCTTCGCATATTTCTTAAAAACAAACTTTTACTGAACAATAAAGGAAACAGTCATAGCAGCATTTTCTTTCTTATACAACCTGTCATGGAAGAGTCCATATAACTAAAGGCATCTATCTCTTACTGAAAGAAATAGAGCAGATAAACAACATATGCAAAAATTTCTGTATTAATAAAAGACAGACAAATATTTAAAATCCTTACCATTTAATATAAGCTACAAAGTTTCTTTTAAAAGTAGAATGACTTACACGATTTACAAATACACTGGATTCTGGTCTGTAGCAGAAGCATGTTCTAAGACAATCAACAGTATAGGGTAAATACATACACACTGAATAACAGACATTGTGCTTGCAACTGCTCTGTAAGACCTACAGTAAATACACATTTAATAGTTAATATTATGAAGAACATATATTTCCATATAAAATATTAACCGCTTCTGAATATTTTCAAAACCAAGATTTTAATTTTTTTTATTATCTCCTTTTTTTTAATCCATAGTTGAACACTTGCAATTTTAGCAGCAAGAATATTATGTGGCCAAGAAACAAGCTCACCACATAATCAGTAATAGCACTTTACAGTACAGTTGACAGTCCATTCACAAGACAGTTTGCAAACGTCAAAGCTTTTATACACTTGTTAAACATTTCTTCTGTAGAAGTCCCAATGTTCATCTGACTGCAGCAGTAGCACATACATACATTCCATATGGCAGATATCAGCATTACAGAATTAAACCCACCTTTAGATACATACACAAAATCCGTGTGTAGTTTCAGTACAGTACCTTCTTTATAAATCATTTTTGGGAAGCTCACAATACATTCATATATACTAAGGGTCCAGCAATCTCTGTACTTTTTGCCAAACCGTCCACAATCCTTTCAGAAGTTGGCCTCAAAGCCGTTTTTCCCACTGCAGTAAACTCCTTGAAGAAGCTGCTGGTAGGTAATGAAACAAATTACCTCAAGAGACTGACACTCGGTTTTACCCTCCTTGGCTTCACTGGACAGCTTCTGCAGAAAGTCTGCTTTCATACAGACTTAGTGCATGGTGCACAAATTCATACTGCTCGCTGGTCTGAACCATTCCACCCCTGGAAAGGAAACACACTGCACTGAAATCTTATTTCTTAAGACTGCAACACCCTCCAGCTCCTGCCAGCCTCATGACCACCAGATGACACAAGCCATTTTCTCAGTTTTCGACTTAGAGTTTGCTTGAGCAAGTGGGAGATTTTTGTCAGAGCAGAATTACTTTCTTCACAACCTATGCCATCCAGCACACACCCAACATGAATAATTCCCAGTTCCATCAGAGTAAGAATTAGAGAAGAAAACTTCAAATTCAGTATATTAAAAAAGCATTTTGCTCAGTCACGTGGACAAGGAAGGCCTGATACATGGATGCAGCATTAGCACTGATAGTGCAAGGAAGTAGACAGAATCTGGCCTTTCATTTTTGTCCTTTTCTAAAAATGTAACCTTCTGTGACCTGCAGATGGCCTGTCCAGAGAACAGCTCTTCCTGCCCTCTTTCTAACGCCTACAATGCATCCTGTCTGAACAGCCACCACCTACAAAATTTTACAGTGGTGAATCATTTCACAACAAACAATGCAAAAGAGTTTCACCTAACCATAAAAAGAACTAAGTAGTTGCAGCCAGCTTGGATTAAATGCCTACATTTCATACATTCACCTGATAGCAATCCATTTTTCAGGTCTAAGTAAGAGGATCAAGTCCCATATCTCCAGTGACAGTTGCAGAGTCATAGGAAGGGGATGTCCCACAGGAGGCAGGAGTGATAGGAGTGTTACCATTTACCTCTGAAATTAAACTGAGCTTCTTTCTGTCTATACTGAGGTACTCCAGGTCTCCCTTCTCACAGAGCAAAGCTTCAAGTTTACTTGATTCCACTTCTATTATCTCACCTGCCAGGATATTCAAAGCTATCTACTCTGCTCCTAGAAACAAGCCCCTGGTTCATCCTCAGTGTATCCTGGAGCAGCTAGTTACCTTCGGGACAATGAAAGACTAAATGGCCCTAATGAGAAGGAAGACATTAAGATATGCGTCACATCTGGTTTCAAGTTAGATCTTCAATGAAACATTAAAATTCACAAGGTATTGGATCCAGAGCATTGTTGGAGTCACATATCTTGCAGGAGCAGGTCTGAAAATCTCATGAGATCCCTAACAACAAATATGATATACCAAGCTATTTGCAAAATGGTAAAACTTCCTCAACAAATATTATCCTTTAGTATTAGAGAAGGTTATCTACAACCACAAGGTTATTTTGTTTTCTTCAGTGCTACTGGATAGATAAATGGCTATGTCAGGAAAATCATAATTAAAGTAATACCTACTTCTTTAAGCAAGTGACCAGCGGTCTGTGTTCCTCCAATGAGCTCAGGCAAATATAGAACCACAGATCTAGTGAGCCGAATGGCTGTTATGATATGCTATTCCTAGGAACAAATCACAGGCCCTTAAATGGTCCCATCCAGCCCAAAATGCAGCACTCGTAGCTTTGCCAACAAAGACATCCACAAATTCTTAACTCTTGGCTGCCTTTTTTCCTTCAGCTGCTTTCCTCTGTGCTCGTCCCCTGCCTGGAGAAGCAGTGAGATACTAAAGGTGATGGGAGGGCTTTGCTCTGGTCTTCTGTGCTGCCTAGTCTCCTTCCTTCCTTCTTGCTGCTGCGTCCTGCTCTGCCCACGCAGCTCCTTCCCAAACAGCTTCCCTCCCTGCCTTCCTCATCAATGTTCCCCCAAGATGTTCTCTAAGGGAGTGCACTCGCCAGGTTAGATCCGCTGTATGGAAGGGGCGGAGGAAGGGAATGTATCCAGGGAGAAGGGCTCTGCAGAAAGGGCAGGTTAAAACAAATTTGGCCGCACTAGGCAGTGCTGTGGTTATCCTTGCTGCTTCCTCTTCTGTGCTGAAGCACAAAACCTCCAAGAAAGTGTGTGTAAGACTGGCGGGGGCTGAGCCCAGCACCACGAAGTCTGCCCTGTGTTAGCAAGCACAGTTCAGAGGTTACGATGCTTCTGAACCCTCTCTGGGCAAACAGCCCACATCTCTGTCAGCTTAATGGCATATTAGTCATATTCAGAGGTTCAGACAACTCAGCCTTGACAGCGCCTTTATACATGGGATTTCTTGAGCCTAGTAACACAAAATGGTTTGGGTTGGTAGGGACTTTAAAGACCACATAGTTCCAAATCCCCTGTCATGGGCAGGGATACCTTCCCCTAAGACCAGGTTGCTCAGAGCCCTATCCATCCTGGCTTTAAACACTTGTAGGGATGGGGAAGTAAAGAATTTCTTCCTAATCTAATCTGAATTTACTCTCTCTAAAATCATTAAAATCATTATCTCTTGTCCTATCACCAGAGACCCTGGTAAAAATGCTTTCTTTGTCTTTCTTATATACCCCCTTTTATACTAAAAGACAGTAAAAACATGTGCCCGGATCCATCTCCAGTCTGAACAGCCCCACCTCTCTCAGACCTTCTTCATAGGAGAGGTGTTCTGTCCCTGTGACCATTTTCATGGCTCTTCTCTGCATCCACTGGAGCAGGCCCATGCCTTTTTTGTCCTGGGGAGCCCAGATCAGGATGCAGTGCTCCAGGTGGGGTCTCACCACTGCAGAGCAGAGGGGCAGAATCCCCTCCCTGGCCCTGCTGGCCACACTGCTTTGGATGCAGCCCAGGGTGCAATCGGTTTTCTGGGCCACAGGTGCTCACTGCTGGCTCATGCCCAATTTTTAATCTGCCAACATCGCAAGTCCTTCTTACCTTTGTTCTTATGCAAGGCTCACATTTAATAGCAGGGAATTATCTGTGATCCCAAGACATTAGTTTGTGGAAATGTCTGTGTGGAAGAGAATTTCAGGAGGAAATTTGGCCAAGGAGGGAGGTTTCCTCTCTCAGGTCCCTAGTGCCCCGAAGGGATGTAGCCACAGCTACAGCACCTCTGGGTGTGCAGCCTTTGTCTGTTTGCCAGCCTGCACTGCCAGCTACTCTGTGAGCTGCTGGGCTCTCTGCTTCTTTAAGACTCTGGGTTGGTGCTCGGAAGAAACAGACCCTGGTATCCTGAGGGCTCAGGGACTGTGACCATCTTTGCTTGGGTAGCAGTGGGTGAATAAAAGGTCCTTTACCCTGCCCTCTGGCTTGCTGCTAGTGCAGCTGCATGCAGTCTGCTCCAGAATGAATGTGGTGCAGGGATTGGGATTATTTTTTCTTTTAACCTGAGGCCATTAGTCAAAACACTTAAACAATGAATTGACGCACACTGGAAACTCTTTTCATCCTGTCTGAGGAGCCAAGAGCAAAGTTATCGGATGTCATTCCAAGAATGTGCCTTTAAGGTTAAGAATGTGCAAAGTTTCTCGATGTCACAGTAAGTCTTGAAGATGCCTCACATCAAACATTTCCTGTTTCTGTTGCAAAACATAAAAAATGAACTGGGAAAAAAAGCAAGCTGAGCAGTCCTGTGTGTCTGTCCTTTTACAAATTCACACAGACCACGGCTGTATTTCCATCCTGGGCCAATATTTGGAGTGGATGGTCCATTTTCACATATCAGCTCAGCACTGATGATTACTCTCCAATTCATTCATCCCTTAACTTACACTAAACAGCTAAGAAGGAAGTGGTACCTGGACATTACCTTACCTAGGAACAGCTCTGTCCTATCTCAATCTCTGTTGGAATGCTATTTAAAATTCTGTTTCCAGGAAGAGCTACATGGACCATTAATTAAACTATTTTCCAGCATAACTTTTTGCCACCATCTGCATTTTGTCTGTGCTTGTCTGCTTGTTTGGTTTTCATTGAACATGCTGGGCAATAGGAATATTTTGGTAAGTCACTACAAGACCACTGTGAGTCTCTCAAGTCAGCTCTTTTCTTTTTTCCTGTTGCTCGATTCACTTTGGTGGAAATGTGGTCCTGGACCCATGTGATAAAAAGTTTACATGAGAGTGGATAACTGTGTGTTCATTCCATCAGTGTTTGGAAGATGCAGCTCTGAGCATAAACTAGAGTGGCCAGAAACCTAGTGGAGAAAGGATACCAAGGATAAAATAATCAGTGTACCTCCTAGCCAGGTTGCTGAATCCCAGGTGGTCAGGTCATCCTGTTCTGCTAAACTGTCCTTTTTTTTTTTTTTTAGGACAATCTGATGCACAAAGGAAAAACTGGAGCTCAGCTGCTGGTCAGCATAAATAAGGAAGACAGCCTCAGCACTGATCCTGCTCTGCTCACGACTGTACCCCACGGCTGACCCTGGCCGTGCTGGTAACTGCAGTGCAGCACCACGATGGCCACAGCCAGCCCTTGCAGCCAAGTCTAGCAGAGGGTCTATGAGAGGCTTTAAGTTCATTTTGCCAGCTTCATGACATGTGTGATGACCCTGTCATTGGCACCACCTGCCAATGACCACCATGTCAGGGCTGCGACAGCAGGGGAGGCCAGTCTCATTGAGCTTTGTCCATGTAACTGTGACACTTGGCCACTTTATGGACCTGGCAGTGGCTACTGTAGTCTTAGGGGCTGCTAAGCTTTGCCTTAATAATCGTGACTATAAACTTCGTTCTGCAATATGGCCAGTTGGAGAAAAAAATACAAGAAAAGGAAAGTCAGGTTTTGATTACTGAGTTTTATCCCGAAAAATGTCTTTAAAAATTACAACAGAGACATACTCTTTGTCTCAGGTAATGCCTGTGAATATGAAGGAAGATCTCTGTAGTCCATATAATCTGAAACTTGAAAAAATACAGAAATGTACAAATCACAATATTTAACAATTCTTATAACAAGCTTTGTGTCATGGAAATTGCTGTTACGAATGTTATGCTTGGGTCAGATTCCCATTCTCTTTTCAAGTTTATCTGGGATATTAGCATGTAAAAAAAAGTTCATTAGGCAGATCAAATAAAATTGTGTTGAAAGTTAATAATGCTGAAAATCTGAGTTGTTTTTTTAATGCCTGAAACAGGGATATTAAAGGAGGTAGCTAAGACCAGAGTTTGCTTCCACTTCTCTATAATGGATTGTAAAATCAATAATAGAGATACTAAAATGGGGAAGATCACTTCAAACCTTTCTCAACAAGACAGACTGATATTCAGAAAAGAGGGTTGGAAATTTGAAGCCGGTAATTAAAAACAGAGTAAGCATTTTTCCCTCAGCTATTTCTTCTTATTTTGTTGCTGAGATTTTTAGGTCAATAACTCCCCTGGGAGAATTTTACACTCCAAGTGGCTCATGTCGCCCTGTAAAAATCATATTACAATGTCTAGTATGATGAAGCCATATGGGAGAGGAAGGCAGGGGAGATGATCCATAAACACAGCCAGCTATATGGATTCTGGTCCTTCTGCACTTCACAGTTCCAGTACCTTTCAGGGCTCTTCATAACACAAAAAACTCTGTATTAACTCTTTGACCTAAGCTCCTTTTCAGCATTTGCACCCTTACGAATTTTTTTCATTTAAAGAAGACATGCACATCAGAAGCAGTTAAGATATTTGCAAGGTTATATGACCTGTACCTACAGCAGAAAAGAGACTCCTCTATTCTTGGTGCAATTCTGTTTCTCTAAGCAGAGCAAGAAGGAAAAGTACAACCCAACCAGCAGCTTCCATTGTGCACAATACCCACATCCTCCTTTAAAACACAAATCCCTCTTCAGCCATGGTTTCACAAAACAAAGCATTCTGCAACAATGCTGGCTTACACTGTTCCTGCTCCCAAGCTGTGAATTCAGTCAGGGAAGTGATCTGACTTCAGAAAAGTCTGGAACAAATGCCTTGGTATTTTCTTAGGCTGGGTAAATTTGCCTATTCAATTCAAAAGGACCCCCAGCACAGATGAGGAAATAGCAACAAAGGCCAGTTTTGTCTTTCTTCAGTGCTCAAAGAAACTACACACTCAGTGAGCCTGAATTTCTTCATTAATCCAGGCTCAAAGAAAATCCCTTGTTTCCAGATTGCCTCACCTCTCTTATGTACTAATGGGATGATGCAGACAGCAAGCAGAAGGTTGTAGTGGGGAGGGGGAGAGGGAAGGAGGAAAAGAGAACCAACAAGTGCCCAGCAGCGACAGGGTTATCATTTCAAGGGAATTTCATTCAGTGGAAGTTTCACCCAGAAAACAATGATTCCTTATTCAGGACCTAAGTACAAATGTTACCTTGACTATTCAGTTAATGTGGTCATAAAAGTCAGCAAAAGCAATGGCAGCTATTTCATGTAAAGTAAAATTGTGAAAATGTTTTCAGAATCCTTAATGAATCATTACTGATCATTAGTAAAAAAATTTGGTAATGATTTCAGAATTATTGACTGATTTGTGGTTCTTCTGGAACTCACCGATCCACTCGTAGCTGGCAGACAATGCTCAATGCATCTACAACTCCCTCTTCCTTTAACTGCTGACAACCAATGGCTGTGGCAATAAAACATCCAGTTCTTCCTATACCAGCACTGAAAAGAAGGCAAAATTTAATAGGGGAATGAAGTTTGTATATCAAGGAGTTACGTGGAAAACACTTAATAGATATAAAACACACACACACACACACACATACACACACACACACACACACACACAAACACACACACACAAAAAAAAGAAACATGGAATTACTAGAACCTGCAGTTCCTGGGTGCATGTCCAGCAAGACTGATTTCTCAGCTCACTTTCATAGGAGGAAATGAAAGAGTGCATGGTTCCAGCATTCTAATTGTGCATAACTGTGAGGCTTATATTTTTTCAGACTGCACACAAGTGTATGGTAAGGAAACCAAGCTCCATTAGCACTACAAAATCTGAGTATTCTCTGGCCCAGTCCAAGCAAATGATGGAGATATGCAATGAAAAGGGAGAGAAGCCAACCTAAAGACAAAATTCAGTAGGGATTTATGTTTAAAACCCTCGAAGTATACAGGGTTTCTGCTAACCATACCTCTAACAATGAAGGCAAAAAGGACCTAGACCCATGCTGATGAAGTTAACTCTCTCTCCTGTGATTCTGCAGGATGGTGAAGGATTTGGTGCCATAGCTCCCCAGGTTTTCTTGATGCCTGCTGGGAAACAGCCATTTTGGCATTATTTTTATCCCTGAGGCCTCAATAATTTTGAGAATCTCTGTCTCGCTCTGTTTCTTGCTTAAGCAATGCGGAATGCAGTGCAGTTCATGGCTTTCACACTGAATGGCAGGAAATTTGGAGGAAAATAGTTAAAACATGAATTTGGGATTCAGATCTTCATAGCTTTCTCACTCAGTCAAAAAGGGAAGAAACTGTCTGACTGGAAAATGGAGTGTGAGATTTGTAGACCATAGTGTAGTGAACATATAAATAGCTGAGCTGTGACAGAAGAACTATGAATTTTAATCACAACTGGGATGATACCTTAATCACAATTGAGATTATATATCTCTTTAATCATTAATAAATTCCTGCCCATGCTTACAGACCTTACTGTCATATCACTCATCTCAGAAAGACAACCCATTCTTCTGAAGATTCTAATTGCTGAATCTAATTAGATTCATTGCTGAAGATGCATACTAGAAAAAGGGCAATCTCAATAGCCATCCCCATATTTCCACATTGTTAGGGAAACTACAATTCCTGGTTAATACAGATGCATAAAATTTGGGTAAACTGCTTATCATTCTAGTTTTCAAAAATTATGGGTGATTCAAATCTGGCTTCCATTTCTCTAAATTTCCTGAATATGGAGCTGTAAAGAAGTTGTTTAAGATTAAGAGTTATGATGCAATGTACTTCTAGGAAAAAAAAAAGAAGTATTATCCCAACGGTAAGAGATTTATCATCACTGTTATGAGACTAACCCAGTAAGAAAACACTGATTTTATTTTTACTTTCTGTTTTGCTTCATCTACTTATTTCCATGAATATAACACATCCAGTGTTACTTCCTATTATTTAAATTGCAACATGGGGTAGTGAATCAATATAAAGCAATAAAATAGAATTAAATTAGAATTATTAGAAGGTCATTCTCTGGTGCCTCATAATCTGTGTGAGTAAAACTCTATTAGAGTACTGAATAACACTTTGCTCTTGAATAGCTGACCAACTGCTTTTGTGAAATTGTTCACAAATTGTAGTACTGATGTGTTTTGGCCTCCAAATTTAAACCTGATGCTTGCTCTTCAAAACTGACTTACTTTGAATAATTTTAGCCTACTGGTCACCAGGCACTGCATCTGAACTATATATGTAATCATGCAACAAGACAAAAAAATAAGCAAATCATTAAAAAAAGAAACAAAACAGCTGATCTTTCAAAAGCAGAGTTCATTATTAAAAATAGAGAACAGTTCAGGAGCGATCTGCTAACAACAAGGGAATTCTCTCCAAAACTCATATCTCAAATACAAACTGAAAAAGTCAATTAGAATGAAGAGGAGCTGGGGAATTTTGCTCTTCCCCAAACACATTCTTTAAGAGGGCTATTTGATGCAATTTGCTGTAGCCTTGCTTTAGGCAGTCACTTCAGAGAAGGACTAGTTACCTGCAGTGCACAACGACAGGCCCCCTGCCCGGTGATTCCACCCTGTCCTCCTCCACATCCAGCATGAGCTGCAGCAGAGGCTGAGCGCTGTCGGGGGTTTTGTGGTCTGGCCAGGATGTGTACCAGTAGTGCTTCACGCTGCGGGACTGACTCCCTTGCTGAAAATAACGCCAAGATTTTATATGAACAATTGCATTCCTTTTATATCTTACAATGTTATGGTAAAAAGACAGAAAAAATGTTAAGAGAGATTAAACAATTTTTTTATATTAGACTTGAAGGATGTAACTGTGGATGGAACTGATGTGCTTCCAGACACCCAATTGTAAGAAGGGTTTGTGCACATGAAAACTTGGCTGCTTTTCCAGCTGTGTACATTCTGTTTTGTCCATCCTAACTACTGACTTCATGACCGTGTTGTCAATTGGGAACAACTGTCAGAGTCTGCCATATATCAGCAACAACATCTAGAGAGAACAGCTTGATGTGGGCTTCTGAATTTCTAAATTATCATGTATTTCTACCACTTAAGGTCATTATGATAAGTGCCTGATACTAAAATCTCATGGGTATTGAAATTAAAGATGCAGAAGAACTTCCCTTCTAGATTAATAAGCTATCCCAGTTTGTTCAGTTATTCTCTCCAGCAGAGTCTGCTACCACTTCCTTCAACAAGGGGCTAAATATGGGCTAGGGCCATTTGTACTGGATGATATGACTGGTGCTCACTTCTCAGTGCTGGGCCTGAAACACTAAACAAGTTTTCCCAATACATTATTTCTTGTAATGCCCTGTCAGGAGTAGCAGGTCAATCTGCTAGCAGGAGAGTGTAATGTGGGGTAGCTCAGAAGAGGGCCATGTGCCTTACTTTGAACAATTAACATTTAGTGAGACCCAGGAAAGCATGAAGATTTCCTTATATACTTCTTGTATTTTTAGCTTCTCAGATAGGCAATAGTTGCACTCAGCACACAATATGAGCAGTGTATCTTTTTTTAGGACCATGCTATGCTAGTTCTGTCATTAACTAAAATCCCTTTACTTTGCCTTGGCAATGCTGAAAGGGCCCCAAAACAAATGCAACTCAAGAGAATGAAATTTGCACTTTTTTTGGAAGCCTTTTCTATTACCAGAGTGATACAAGTGGCAATACAATTAATATTCCAGTACTTAAGTCTCAACCCTACCTTGCAGCTTCATTGTTCATCCTGCAAATATTTATGCCCTTTAAAAAAGCCAACACTTTAACTTCATTTAACAATGAAGAAGAGAGAGCATTGTGAATGATGCTTCTTGGATGCAGATTATTACCTTTACTGTAAGCTGACGGACAGTGTAGTTTTGGCATTCTTGCACACTGTTAACAAGGACTTCAACCTTCCCATAGATTCCTCTTTTTTCTGGCCAATAAAGCACACATTTCTGGAAAGCAAGAATCAGTGTCATCAACAAACTGGATCCTGGAGCCATAGTCATAGCTAATTTTTACACAGAATGTATTTTTCTGCTAAATTCAAATTTACTGTTACTCATGTCAGGAGTATTCTCAAATAAGATTTTTCTGAGTCCTTACTGAATTACTTAGGCCTGGTTTTCAGGATCTGAATTTTATAGTAAAGAACTCTTCCCAGAACAACTTGCACAGCTTTTTTTTTATTTTTAAAAAACTCAGTGAAGTTCAGTTGTGGAATTATTTTCCACATTCAGGAGTTGTTTTTTTTCCTAGAAAACTCTAAAATTAAACTTTTGAAGTTTTGTCTTTCCAGATGGGATTTCCTTCTGAGCAAGAGATTTAGAATTTGTCCTCTGCTCACAAGCAGAGTGATTTTTTCATCCTATTTACTCTCCTGGGCTCTCATACAAGAAAGCATGTAAATGTGTCCTTAGATCTTACCAAACTCAATTTGACTTAATGTGCATGTTAAAGTATTTTGAAGAATCTGAGTTTTTGACTATATAACTTTCTGGAAACTATTTTAAAAAACGTTCTTCAGTCTTGCTAGAGCTACACAAAATTGTATGCAGAATTCTCAATGAATCAATATTGTTACACTATGTCAGCAATTTATCTGACAAGCTTCTACTAAAAAGGAGATGAAGAAATAGTATTTACAAGGAAAATAATTTTATTTTTCCTCTGCAATAGTTTGCTTATCTTCAAGTCTTCAGTAATAATTTCAATTAGGGTATCTCTAGAGGCTGTGCAAAATCAAATATCTCTGTTGCATAAACAGTTTTCTAGAAATGGATGCTTATTCCCTTAAGAATGTAAGGTGTTTGAAAGTCACATTTTCTGAAATAAAGCTGCCCAGTCCAACTCATCCATTAAATAAAAAGACAGCCCAACATTGAAAGGAAACCTTCTGTTTTAATATCCAATACAAAGATATAAAATCCCAACCAACCAATCAAATAAACAAGCAAACAAGAAAACCCCACACCCCAAGAGAACAGCTCTACAATAATAGGAATCCCAGAAAGACCTTGTTTGTATTTCGTCACAAACTCTTGCTGAAACAACTGGCATACATGTAGATAGACAGTAGCTTACAACATGCAGCAAAATGAAACAATCCCTTTAATATAATTAATTGCCATAAAGCACAACTTCCAGTAAATACTGCTAAAAATGATCCAGAAAAACAATCAGTGAAATACAAGGCTTTACCACCAGATGTGATATTTACATTGCTACTCAATAACCCAATAGTGGATTGAACTGAATCACCTGAGTTGTATAAACAGTTTTCTAAAAATAGATGCTCATTACCTTAATAGTGTAAGGTGTGTGAAAGCCACATTTCCTGAAATAATGCTGGCCATTCTGACTGGTTTCATTCAAATCCTGTCTTTTGCAGAACTACTCGAACATCCTAAATTTGCTGTCTCCCCGAAGAGATCAAGAATGGCAATAAAATACTCAGAAATTTGTATGAAAAAGAGTGTTCACAAGTTCCACAGTCTACCCATGTGACACATATAGTTACTATCATCTGCCAGATCTGCAGTTCATGCCCCTCCCTGGGAGTGTAGTTTTCAGTGCTAATATGGGAAAAAGAAAAGTCTAAATACACAATTGTGCCCTGACAATCGACAATAGTTGAGTCAACTCCTGAGACTTCTTGATAAATGTGAGCATGCAATGCTCACTACAAAGCCTTCAGGCACTCCAGAAGAGTGTTTTTCTTGACTCTTTCCCAGAACTGGAATTGGCAACTTGTTCTGGGTGGACAATGAAACGCGGCTGTTCATTAAAATAACTTTCATTTAACAGTCCCTGAGATACAATGGATTATTTTTAACACTGTTGCTGTGGATCTTTTAAAAATTTTTAAAAATTGTCTCTGCTTTAAAAATAGCCTTGAAAATACAGGTGGGATAAGCTGATGCAAGCACTTCTAAGGAGTGGGGAATTAACATGTTTTTGAAAGTTAACTGCAAAAAGGGAATAAGATGGAAGTAGGAGGGATAAAGATATACAGAAAATAATATACAAAATCTCAGGACCATAATAATAATAATAATAATAATAATAATAATAGTAATAATAATAACAACAATATAAACTGCTTCAAGCTGTTACTTGGACATAAAAGAAAATTCTTCTCTAGCAGGTACATTTTAAACCTGTTCAAACATCAGATATAGTGGATGAGGAGTCTGGTGTCCAGCCTCATGTGTGCAAGCAGTAAAAACTCACTGCACACAGTATTTATCAGAAACAACCAAACACGGTCCCTCCCCACCCCCAACTAAACATTCCCTTACAAACAGGAAGTTTATACAAGAAACACACTCTCACATGACTTTTAATTTATTTCAGCCTTTGTCCTTCCTCCTGCAACAGGGCTGCAGGCTTGGGCTTCCTTCCATTCCCTCTCCTGTCTCCTGGCATGCCCTATCCCATGCCCACTTGGTGCCAAGCTCCATGGGACTGCTCCTGAGGCGGATCTCCATGACTGAGTGGGATCTGGCCCTGCCTGGGTTTGGGGCTGGCACCTGCCATTTATCACAGTCAGTGTTTTCAGCTTGCCAGAAAGGTGCCTATTGCAGCCTGGTCCCCAGTTCTGCCCAGTGGAGGATGCTGTCCCAGGTGACATGGTAGTTACTGCCTTTACATTCTCTGCATTTGGACCCTGAACAAAATTAGTTTAACAATTCTCAAATATTTGTGCAGTTGCTTTACTACAACTCTGCTTTTGGGGTATTTCTCCATATAGCTATGCATATAAATTTGCAAATTAAAGGTCCCAATAACAAAAAAGTAAAGAATAATAACAGCAAAGCTTCAATTCCAAAATCCATTTTTACTCCTGCCCCCTATTTACTGTCACTACTAACTCAAGCATGAGAGGTATACTTTAAAAGGGCTTGCAGGGTTTGACTTCATATACTGAAATCCTCACAGTTAGCACCAAATCTCCCTAAATTCTTCCAAAACCTATCTACAGTACTAATACTCAACTAATAAGTAATATCCAAAGAGGCTTATGTGAAGCCTGTAAAAGGTAGGATTTCTGAATTCCAAAATCTACTTGGCTGTACGTATATAAGGGTAGACCATATATAAATCAACTGGGAAAACATGTTACATGAAATTTGATATAAGCTTTAAACAGTGAGTTAACAAGATTTTCCTTGAAAATCAATGACAACAAGATTTGCATTATCTGAGTAATCTGATGCATCAGGCAGTATTAGTTCTCTTGTCTTGCAGAATGCTGTATAAGATTCTTTACTTATGATTCCCAAAATATGTTTCCTGCTTAACAGGTAATGTTGCTAGTACGTTTTGAAGGCAGAATAAATCCTTATTATTAATGTAGTACATAGCTCAATGACAAAAGTCTGCAGATGCAACAGAAGTCTATAAACTTATCTATGAAATTATATATATATATATATATCTGTGACATTCTTACACCCCACGATTTCTCTTAATTCCACGGCTCAGTTGTTCAGACTAGACTCAGTAATATATGAAAATTATATGTGCTTTGTTCGTAAAGCTTTGGAGAACCGTCTCCTAGAATATTGGTACAGAAGTAGAGATGGTCACCTTCAGTTAGTGATTTATTTAATTCTCTCAAAGTGGGATGGATCACCCTCTGGAGGTGACTACTGCTGGGACCACAGAAGGTACCTAGACCACTAGATCTAGAGATGTGGTTTTCCTCATACTAACCCCCAAACCATGACCTAGTTTCCAATTTTCTCACCAGTTATTTAGGCAGAAGCTCCTTTGCTGTGGACTCTCCTTGCATAGGTAGATTTTCAATTTGTTCAGACATTGTGCAGTTTTGAGGAGAGGTTTTACAAATGATGCATGTTTTCTTTGTACAGCTGAAATAAATATTTTGCTCAGCACTCTGCACTCATATCTTCATCCATCTTGCAAAACCTCATACTTACCACAGCAAGTCTAAACTATTTTTTCATCTGATACTCTACAGTATGAAGTAACTCTACAGAAACCTTTATCCATCATCATTTCACACAATTAGCATCGCTAATGCAAATTTATCACGTCAGTATCCTAAACTAGGACATTAATGTCCCAAAAAAATTTTTCTTACGCAAAATAAAACAAATTTGTGTTTAAGATAAGGTTTTTCATTTGTCTCTCATTTGAGAGCTCCTTCATTATGCAATACTTCATACATTACAGTATATCATAGCTCAAATGGAGGCTGACTGGTGTTATACCAGCTGAGGAATAGGGTCAATACACTAGAGTCAGCTATGGAGGTTTATTTGTTCAGGGGTCAGTGTGGATGAGTGGATAAAGATGCTTGCAGATATGAAGGTATTTGTATGTCTGTATACTGCAGATGTACCTCCCTGAAAATGATGGAAATAAAGCAGACCCCAGAAAGGAAAAAGTACCAAGTGTTATTATGCTAAATAAGATTTGCTGTTGCCTTCTCTACAGAGAGCAAATATTTTAACAGTGAAGATAATATGCTGAGCATGGCCAATAAGTTTGCTTTCTTTTCAATGGCAAGCAAGGTTTCAGGAGGAACCTGCTGACAGTGGGAGAGCTCCTAAGGTTTCTAGACAGGACAGCTTGCACAAACACAGCCTCCCTATATAGCCTGGGAACGACTTGAGATTCCTCACCCTTTCTGTGTGGAGGAAATTACCAGTGCCAGGCACAACAATGCCGATAAACACCAGTGCCTAGAGCCTGCGTAACTCAGGTAAACACAGGGCTTCCTGACATGATGAAAACTACTGGGCACTTCTTTCAAGTCATTCTTCTTACACAGTGTCAGATGTGAGTGTTTGAACAGTCAGCATTTCCTCAGAGAAATACTTATTCTTTTGGTCTATTAGCCTGGTCGATTGCTATACTTTCATGATTAATCCTAAATGTGGGATTCTGAAAACCTGTCTAGTGCAAAATGGCACCTGGTTTGGGAATAGGTCTTGAGACATTTTACAGAACCAACCTACTTTTGATATACAGTTTCTTAAAATCCCCTGGATTTTAAGCTCATGTTAGAACCCCAAAATGGGGTTAGAACCCCATTTCTCATGCTGAGAAATAGTGGAGCAACAGTCAAGGGCAGAAGAAAGAAGAGTATGTTTACTGAGTGCACATTTAAATGGAGCTGTGAGCTTGAGCCCTGGGAATGCACTCAGGCCCTTGGTCCTTGATCACTCAAGCTAGAAACTTTGCCTGAATAAACTCTGTTGCTCTACCATCATGCATCTGAGTTTGAATAGCAGGGATGTGAGTGTAGCAGGGGAAATACAGCCCTGGTGCTTACGTGGCAGTGTGCTGAGAATTGATTGAGGCACCCATCTGGAGTGGGGAATTGTTACTAAGTCTGGACTCAAGAAAAAGCTACATCCCCTTTATTTCTGACTCTCTCTTGTCTGCAAGCCCTGTAAACCACGCCTTTAACATTCAGTCTTCCAGAACAGGTTTTGTGTTTGCCTTCTGCATGGTAGAGTGATTTCTGTTCCTAATTTTTGGTAATCAGAAATATGGACTCTGGCACTATCAAGGAAAGCCTGACAAAAATTTACATGATTACTAAATAAAGATATTGAAGATATAGTTTGGAATTGATGCAGAAGTCATGGAATGCATAACAGGCCATTAGCTGCTAAAATGCAATTGTCAAGTCTAATTGATACCAAGGTAAAATTTCTATTCCAAGTTCCTCTGTGGTGTTGGCATTCCGGAGCCCAAACTGTATTTCTGGGATGGTCCAGAAGATTTGTAACATTGGGAATGGATTACATCTCTGATATTATAGCAAAGTACAAACTTGAGCCATGTCAGGAAACTGCTAATCATAATATTAACCATCTAATCTTTACAGACCAGAAAGTAAAAAGAAGTACAGAGGTGACCAACAAATAAATGAAGTGATTCTTAAAATGTTTGAAATCCAACAGCACAGCTCTAGAAAATGGAATTCCTTTATTTAAATACCTAATGACTTATGATGTCTATGCTATTGCCTTTGGTGCATTTGGCTACCCTCTCATAATTTTTCACATGCCTTATTAACAGGCTATTTAAGAACCAGTTAACCAGTTATTTAAGAACCAGCTTCTTTCCATATCTTCTAAAGCCCCTTCTATAGTATGCAGTCATACGAGTCAATTCTTAGTTTGGCTAGTTGTCATACCTCATTCTTTTCTTTCAGCTTTGTGATCATAACAATGACAGGGCTGTCTTCTTGCCAAACCATCTGCCAGAAATCATTCACGGTATTAATCATGGGTCCCTGAGTTGCAATGAAAGCTTTCTCTTTACCTCCATATCCCTGGTTTAGAAACAGACACAAAAGCATTAACTTTAAATTCATGTGATTAATCAATATTGCAGGTAAATAAAAGAGCAGAAAGAGCAGAAATCTAATTTGAAATTTTTAAAAAAACCCAAATTTGAACTGAAATAACTTGCAACTAAAAGTAAAGCAGATCAGAAATTTTTCAGTAGAACAGTTTTTTTCTGGAAACTGATTTGATGAACTTAAATGGTCCTGAGAATACAATTCCTCTCAAATTTCCCTTTTTACTTGGCTTCTTATAGCTAACTCCATTTTTCAAGTTATTGGGACTTTCCTCATCCAGTGGTACATTAATGTTTAATTTAAACTGTAGCAATGTTTACAAACTAGTTCATAATCAACAAGCCACAGAAGAGAAAACAAGGACTATAAAACTGGTATCTGTGAAGATTCATGACAGGAAAAACTTTAAAATACATGATTACTCGTGGAGTCAAAGACTCTGCCATACATATTTACTAAGGGAGAAGTGCCTTTATGAGACTGTACAGGAAGGACAACAAATACAGGGAGTCCCAAGACACACATGAATATTCAGATGGTCAAAGAAAGGTCAGGCAAACAGTGGGGAAGCAGAAGAGAGAGAAAGACAAGAAGAAATGGGAAAAACAACTCACATCTTCTCATTTTTTGTGGGGAAAGAAGTCATGACTTTGTGCAGTGACAGAGTGACCAATGCAGGAGAGATCCTGGCAATGTTTGAAGGGAGTGAGTCAATGGAGAACAGCATGAGGTAGTTTGGGAGCCTCTAGCCTTGGGTCTTCCTTTTAGAAGCCTTACTCCATGACAGCTGTTACTCATTGCATGAACCAGTGGGATAATCCTCAGCTGGCACAAACTGTCCTCCTGCCACTCACCAATCTGCCTGAACATACTTTGTCCAAGACAGTCTGTCACAATCCCAGCAAGCCCTATGATTCTGTATACGTGGATGGGAAAGTTCACTTCATTACCGGGTTGCATTTTTTTCCACAGCTGCTGACAGTTCAACTGCTGTTAGTAGCAGGAGGAATCACCATATGAGAGAGTGAAGGGTGGTGCCAGAGGGAAAAGGGAGACTCAGAGGACTCAACATATGGCCTGGCTCTTGGATATGATGTTATTGCTGTGCAAGTAGAAGCTAATGAGGCAGAGTAAGGGGCATGGTGCTGCGTACCTACATATTAATGCACTGTTAACTAGAGAAGCAACTGTAGAGCTCTGTGGACAAATTTCCATTGCGCTATTTATTCCAGCTGAGGGTCTGTATAATAACTCTAGAGAAAACATTTAATTTTGCAGGTAGAGGCCTTCACTCCTAAAATATGATTGAAGTAGTTTCGTTGTAGTCTGTCTAAGATATACTCTCACGAGTTCAAGAAAGCTCTGTGTACAGGTGTGCTTGTCTGTGTGTGTGATCAAGGACTGTAGCATATCTGACATTTAGAAATACTGCTTTCCAACAGGGATCATGCTGGTTATGTCATTGTCCTATGTGACCAGTATAGGGAGTAAAATGTGAATGGCTGTGTTGTGGACACATGTGTATATTTAACATGTCTGTTTGTGTCCTTTTTCACAGACTTCTTACAGTAATTTATTTAATTACCTATCTGTTGATTTCAGGACTATCAATTAGTGTCTTGAAAATACTGGTATCTGTCACTGTTAAAAGGTAACCTTATTTTCTTTACTATAAGGCAGAAGGTCCATATGAAACAGTAAACCAAAGTAAACAGATAGTAATGCATGTGTTTCTTAACATTTTCTAGAAACTATTTTATAATTTTTTTTATTACAACTATTTTTGTACATTCATGACTGTGTGGTCTTTGTTAGAAATGGGTCATGAAATTATCTCTATCACACATATGTAGACAAAAAGATTTTGAATTATCAATGAAGATGAGTAAGAATAAAGTAAGTGGTATCTTGACAAAGTCAGGTATTCACATGGCCAATAAAATATTTTCTCAAAAATACATGAAGAGTGTACATTTACTTACCCTAATGTAGTTAGCATTTATGTAGGTACTCAAGGAGTCAGATGGATTTTTTGGTTTCAAATACACTCTGCTTAGAGGATCTAAGAGCACAAGGAAGATTGAAATGAATAAGAAAACCCATAGTTAGAAGATTTCTAAAGAGAATCAAAGACTTTCTGACAGAAAAAACCTACTGTTATTTGGGGTTGTCGAGCAGCAAAGAATTATGCACCAAATTCTTCCCTCTGCAAAAGGTTACGTGCAACCAAGGCACCCCTGCACTGCACAATGCTGGGCTGTGCAGAACCATCTCAGAGAGCTGCGGGCACTGAAGCAACACCGTCAAGCCCAGGCAATGCTCAGCGAGGTCGAGCCTGCCCGTGCTGCCTATCGAGCTGACCTGCCTAGACTGCCTCTGAAACCTGTGTCCTATCACTGTACAGTTTCATTGTTCACAATTCCACCAGGCCCTGTGAACCCGACTTTGGTACTTCTGCCTGAAGATGTAGGGCTCAGTGACTGCACTGGACAGTTGGATTTAAATTAGGAAAAGATTCCTCTGCCTGGGATGAAAAAAAAAATAGATGTGGTTTATAACAATTTAAGTTCACTGCAAGGGGTAGACTAGATAATCCATATTCTTCCCTTCAGCCCTGTGTCCTCATCTCACACAATTCGTGACCATTCATGCATACTGGACTGGAGACACAATCCCAAAATACAAGAACATTTTTCTTCACACTCTTCCTTCCTTCAGTCTTGTATGCTCTAGAATTGGGGGCTAGTTTTAAAGGATAAAGAGATGGGAGTTATTAAATCCCTCCTGGAAAGGAAGGTTTTGCTTCTTCATTTGGGATGGTGTGGCCACCTCCCCTGCCCCCTCCCCGCCGTCTGATACCATTTTGGGATTAAAGCAGTATATTCTCAAGTATACAGTGTAACAGAAAGGGCAAAGCAGACGGGGAGTGAGATGCCTATGACCTGGCTTTCTCGGGACACACTTTGACTTTCTTCACACTCTTTCTGAAAAAAAATACTCTATCCCTAAAAAAATTATATAGAAGTATTTCTGTGCTGAAAAAGATATTTTCTTCTGGCAATTTGCCTAAATACTTAGTTATAATCAGCAGGGTTTTTTGACAGTATACAGATACCTATTAGTTTAGAAATAGCCTCTAGGTAGTGCCTTTGCTGAGTACAATCTAGGCAATGCTTTTAAAGATACATACATGGGCACTGAGCTGGAAAGAAATAAGAAAACACTGTTTGATGTATGGCCCTGCTGTTTACACAAAATATATATAACTGACATATATACATATGTGGCAGCAAAAACGTAGTATTTTCAGAGTTGCTTCTGGACTTCTTTTGTGACTTTTCAGCCTGTTCCTAGAAACATGATAAAACCTTTGCAAATTAAAGGAAGAGGAGGGATGATCCCAAACCTACTTTATGTCCTATCCCCACTGCAGGTCACAGGAGCACCTTGGACAGGAGTAGAGCCTTTGTAGAACCCAGGATGATGTTTTAAGAGTATGTTTCTTAAAATATGCAAATGACTGCATGACTACAAAATCTGCACATGGAAGTTTTATATTCTGTGGTTAATAGCACTATGTGAACCCTAATTAACTTGTGTTAAAATATCTTTGTACTAGCTTTCCTAACTTTTTTCACTTAGAGCTTTTTTTTTCCCCTTAACAATATGAGGACAGGAAACCTCTCATTTCTTTTCAGCACAGAGTGGTTATTAGCCATTTCCACAAATGCCTCAGGCTACGTGGCCTTGAAAAAACACCCGCTTCCTCTAGCTCACACAATGCCTCTGATTCTGGTGTTGCTTGACCCCTACCTTAAAAAACCTCTTCCAAGCAGACTCAACATCCAGTTTAATTACCATGTCTTGAGATAAATTCCTCTGTTACTAGGGAGCAGCTAAATCAGATTCGCAATTTTTGAGACCTCCTTCCAACTCCAATCAATGAAACAAACACTGCTTCCGAACAGGAATCTTTTATAAATTAACAGTCATGATCGGTTATGAAATAGGCAAGTCCTGTAAACTGAGCTCTGAGATGAGGAAAACCTGAGCTATAGTAAAGGTCCAGAGGCCCTAGGCAATCATCAGACACAAATGGAAGTCATTAGCTTCCTCCTGAATGACAAATACCTTGGAAGTAATAATCTTGTCCTCAAGGATGGCAAAGTCTAGGAGTCTGAAGCTACAGCAGAAAGGCAGATGATGACTGCAAGGTTGAAGTCATCAATGTCTGTAAAGCATCTGAAAATGCACTGGTGCTGCTAAGCACTTATAATTACTAATAAAATATGTCTTCTATAGTTTTAACTGAGGCAAAATTACTGCTGGTTTTTTCCTTAGGAAGTCTGCAATAGATCTCTCAGTAGAGTAGAAGGTGCTTCTTCTAACTCCACCTTTAACAAATTAATGTTGTCTTGAATTTATAACCTTGGAGGAATAGGAGGGTGTTAAAGGGACTGTAACTTGCCTCCATGAGAGTGCCTGGCGCACCGAACATGGTTATATAGGTTATATGTTAGCAGTGCTGGACAACCTCATACCACGCCCTGGATACTGGAGGATCATTCACTCCATGAACTCCATTGGTGCTTTCATTAGGGAGCAGAACTGGAGCAAATATGACTCCATATGAATACCCTGTTTGTAGTCAGGACTGGGGTGTGCAACAGAACTCAAAAGTTTCAGCATCAAGAGAATGGTTTTCCAGTATCTATTTATATGCTTTCATAATAAAGAACTTTGGTCGTATGATTAAACTTTCCCTTTGTCTTTAGTAGAATGTCAGAGCCAGAGTTAGCACAAGCACTTCAAGTAACAGATTGTGGACTTCTGGGTCTGACCCCCTGCAGTGGTTTCTATCCTCATGTTAGTGTGAATCTGCTGTTCTTCCCAGGATGTTTTCATGCAGACTTTTGACTTGAGGTTAGTCTTCGGAGAAGGATTATGGAAGGGAATGGTAAAATAATTTATGTGTTCCACATACAAAGATACCCACAGAATAGTGTTAAACCACTAGGTCCTTTGTAAGCAGAAGTCCATGCATACTCTGAAATACAACAGGAATTCTGCTTCTGGTTTGAGATGGAAAAGTGAGACAGGAAGTAGGCAAGATACAGGGCTGAAGAAGCAGTGGGATATCTAGGAGAAGACAGTAGGAAGCTGAAGTCCTGCTGCAGGGACTGGGGGCTGCAAGAGACAAGCAGGAAAGGATGAAGATGTGGACTATGAGGAATGAGCAGCAGGGCTGCTGTTCACCACAGGAATGTGGCTGTGGTGAGAGACTGGGAAATCTGTGTGCAGGATTGGAAACCTGCTCAGAGGGCGTGAGAGACTAAACTGAGGGGCAGAGGGGATGCAGCTAAAGATACAGAGCAGAGCTTAACAGGAGCTATACGTGGGGAGTCAGGAGGAAGGATGGAGAAACACTGATCTTAAGGAATTGCTTAGCCACTCGACTCTGATCCCACAATGTCCCCTCAGTAGTTAAATTAGAATATTATTGTAATGCAAATGAGAGGAACTTATTATTCTTAGAGAACTTAAAGCAGTACACTGGTGTTTGCATAAGTATTGGCTATGTTATACTGCAACTGAAACATCTGCCACAGAAATGTAACATTTCCTGTACTTTGTAGATTTCCATATAGAACAATTTTCAATAGGCATTTATTGTATTTCACATGAGTGTGTCTGGCTGGGTGGTATCTGCTAACCTGTCCTCATCCACACTGTTACGGAATTATCTCTTAGAAAATGAGAATATCCACTGCAGCATAGAGGGTGGAGCTGGCAGGACTGGGCATTTTTAGGATGTCACTTGTCATCACAGGTGCCCCGATTCAGGAGACACACCCAGTGCTGGGAATGGAAAAGCTGACGTGGGTGTACAAAGCAGGGGATTGATATCATCTGAGCAGGAAACCAGGAAAGCTATTCTATTTAATCTCCAATTTCCAAACACTCTCAGACTGGGTGAGGGCTGTTGCAAATATGAGCATGTGTCTCAATCCTCAAAATATCTTCTTTGAAAAAACTGGCGCTAATGCACAACAAACCTGATTTCTGTCAAGGACAGTTGCAAAGTGCCTGGCAGTGGGTAGCAGTGGTGCACACCAGCAGCGTGCTCAGATTGAAAATGTGAGCTAGCAACACATTCCAGATAACTGGAGATGAAGACACACAGGCACGCTGGTCCTCAAAGCTCATCAGCACCAAGCACAGCCCAGCTGTTGTGTCCCAATTCAAAACACATGCTACAGTGAAACGGGACTCATTGCATTTACAAGGCATTGCTGGAGGTGAACCTGATGAACCAGGCTGGGGCAGCCTGGACATGAGATGCTATGGGAAGGGAGAACTCCTTTCAAAAATCTGCCAGTCAGGCAAAGGGGGGCTGGTGATATCTTGTCTCCACTCTAGCTGGAGTGCAAGGCCTTGGTGTGATATGAACAAATTATAATGTTTTCAGGTTTGCTGAGAGAAACCTCATAATTTAAGATGTGTGAATTTGAATTGCTAACATATAACATAGGCCCTCAAGGATATTCAAGAGATGCTTATAAAGCAAATTTCTAGTTAATAGGATATGCTTTTAGGAAAAAAAAAGTATTTAAAAAGTATTCTTCATTCCAAACCTAAGCAAAGAATTTACACTTTTCTGTGGGAATGTTCTGTAATATTTTGTATCACTGAACTTTTTCAGTTTGGTGATGACAAAACTTATAAAAACGCAACTATTCATATCTATATTTAGTGTAATGTTAAAACTTCTGCAACCTATTTTGAAACAGAACACAAAACAAAATGTTTAATAAAAGAGAAATTGAATATCTCACTATCCACCAACAAATGTTATGAAAATAGCTGCATTTCAGAGAAACGTATTTTGAAGGAAAACTATTCCACTGAAAAGTTTTCAATCACCTCCAATTATAACAAAGCAATTTTATATGAATTTGGGCCAATGAAAATACAGAAGCAGTATAGCAAGGGAGTAACAAGTTAAGATGAATGAAGAGGCAGCACTGTGTCGGGAATGTAAACATATGTTTGCAAAGAGAGTTAAGTGCATGGAAAAGAAAAAAAGCAATAACTAGAGGACTCTTAAAGATGGAAGCCCTTTACAAGACAAGATAGCTTGCAATTGCTTTTTGTAGTCTGGGTTTTTTTAGTCCCAAGCATCTTGACCCAACCAGAGGGAATTCAGTGACTGCAAGATGGTTTGGGCTATGATGAGGAGCTACTGCAAGGCATGGCAGACCTCACTGCCCCCATCTGCCTGAGCTGCCTTTCAGAGAAAATCAGCATAAGCCAGGCTTGCACTTCAGTATGGGGCTGGGATGCTGCCAACATGTGTAACTACTAAGGCATCCAGTGAGAGTTCTGCATTTGCCAGTCCTGCAGCACTGGCCTTCTGTTATCTTTCTACATGGATTACAAATACAAGTATCAATGGGTACACATCAAGCAAATACAAAGACAGATTTTCACAGAATTTTTTCCTGTTTTCAATATGTTCTCAAAGCAGGGCTAAATGTCATAGCAGAAAACCATGGGCTAGTTCACTTACTTGGCAAAATTGTTTTATAGCGGTTTTTAGTTCCATGACTCGGGATGTCAATTTCTTTGGGATCCACAAAATTCATTGGTATTTCCTATAAAAAATAAATTAAATCAGACTGATGTTTCCGAAGGAGCCATGCAGGAAATTATCACCAGAAGGCCATCTGCTGTTATACAACTGTCTCTTAACATCAAAGTTATTAAGGAAAAAAGTGGTTCCCACCTCCAGCCTGTCAACACCCTTCCTTTAATAAACACAGGGAGTTGCATACTGAAGGGGTGACTTCCAAGGAACACTTCTGATGAATTATGAAAAAAAAAGGTTTTATGGGATTAGGACCAATGTTAAAACACACTATAGTTCCAGAAAAGCAGAGTTCAAAAGTACATTACTGTGGCAAAAAAGAGAAATACTTTACATAATTGGGGGAGGAACTTTAATTAAATATTAATATATAGCAAACTTTTAAATAATTTTGTGCTAAGCCTTGAACAATGAAATTCAAAGACCTCATTTGCATTTTATTCAACCTACTAGAATGAAGTGCCTTAGTCTTTTGCATTCAGACTCAAAAGTATTAAAAATCTCTAGTTACTTCTTTTGCTCCTCATTTTCATCTTTTAGTGACTGACTGACATTGTAGATGTGCAAGTAACTAATGTGACAGTTTCCTTTAAGTTTCAAAAATACACAAATTATAAACTTCTCATAAGCTTAAAAATACTGTTTTTCAAACTGTTTGTCAGCATGAAAAGTAAAAATCCACAAAATTTGCACTGAACAAAATGTTAAACTTGGTTAAAGGGAGAACAATTTTGATTTTGAGGTCCTGAAACAATGTTTCTACAGTTGAATGAAACTTCTAAAATGGCGGGATGAAACTTACAGGGTTGTTTGTTTTATTCATGACTGTGGGGGGATGTTTTACCAACTAAACTAATCTGGCAAAATCACATTAAAATGCTTCAGTTTATTCAAATCTTCCTTTTTATGCTGATTTTTTTTTTGACCACTATTATTTAAATTGTCTTAGAGTAAGCTAGAATTCGATTTTCAGTAAATTAATACTTCTGCTTAAAAGAACATTCATAACTAGAGACTCAGAAACATCATGCTAGCCTGGGACATTTAGCCTAAGAGACAGTGGCATGTTACATATTTGCCTCTTAGAAACAGGAACATGAGGAGGATCTGTTGGCTTGTATCACTGGAAAATTTTCTCAAGGACTTTCCTCCAAAATGAGTTGGTTTCTACTCTAGAGGTAAAGGCCTGCCCAGTACTTTGGTGCAGAAGAGATGCATGGTCCCTGTCCTTCAGACACAAGCTCGGGTCCTGCCCAGCATGACTGACCTCTGTGGGTTATTTTACAAAGGAACAGGGATGAGGCATCTAACAGCTTGTCAAGCATGCACCCAACAGCAGGTTTTTACATGGGTTCACCGAGCAGGGGAGGCCGCCCTCTCACTTTGCTGTCTGAAGAGATGGCAAAGTTAAGTAAAATTTAGATGGTTCATACTGAAATGCTGTGATTCGTCTCCACTTCCCAACTTGGCTTCTGAACACCTCACTATATGAGGTTGCAGCTGTGTTGATTTTTATTTTGCTACCCTCTCTGCCTTATGCCCATGCGTTTCATGGACCTTCTTATTCTTCCCCTTTCCCTCACTCAGTTTCTTCCTTGATCTCTTCTTGGTCTTCAGCTGGCTCTTCAAAAGAATGACTTGCTGTGTCAGGCCAGCCAAAGTGCTGCTGCTTAGACACACCCTCCTTGCAGGTAGGAACTCCACCCAAACCTCAGATTTCTGTACCATATGATGGCTGCCCTATGTTCAGGATCTTCTCACTTCTAAGTCTTCATTCTTGCATAAAACTCATCTCCACTACCTCAGGCCAAACCATCTCACCTCTGTCCTGCTTCCTCATCCACAAAACTACAAAATGACCTCCCATACCCTCCTCATATTCACCTCTGACTTCTACCACATCCCAATGGTGACTTCTGTCTGAGACTCTTACCTTTGGCCCCTGGGCTCCAAACTGTTCCAACTGGCTGACCTAGAGCTTCCCTAGCTCAGCTCTGGCTCAGTACAAACACCACCAGTACATGGCCTCTGAAAGGTTTCCGTGCTAAACTATGCACGAAGTGAGAGGGAGCAAGACCTTAATGGGATCTCTGTCTGTCATCTGGAAAAAGATGAGCATGAGCAAGAGTCCTCTGCCTGCCCAAGTGATGGTGGTCGGTGAGGGGCTTCCAGATGCCTGGCTCTCTCCCTTACTATGCCTGCTGAAATTTTTAAATAGTTCATCATTTGGCAAGTTTCTGACAGATGCAAAAATGCCACCAAGTTGAAAACAGAAACACATTTCTTTGGGCCAACCGGGACCATTAATAACATTAATCACTTACATCCTGTAAACACTTTCTAATCAGTGGTCTCCTCCCAGTAGTAAGTACTTGTGAGTCCAAGGGCACAGACAGAAATCTGACAATACACCGTGGATCACAGCCACAGACAAGTCACTTATTCTGAAACTGGCTGTGAGAAAAAAGAGATTATTCCAGAAAAAAAAAAAAAATCAGGATAATATGGTGATAACATTCCTGCTAAGAGAGGAGCAAATAAGCCCAGCAGACTACAAATAGCAGGAACATGTGCAAACTAGTATACAAACTCTGCAGCTGTATAGTCTATATACATATATAACTGATTTATTAAACATATATATTTAAATAATTGCAAATAATGCATAAGCTGCACACATTCCCGTGCTCAGTCAATTGCATGCAATTATAGATGCATATGCATATTTTTCATGGGTTGGTTTCTCTCTCTAAGTGATACCTTCTAATAGCAGCTATTCTGGCTCACATTAGGGTTTAAATGCTGCTAATACACTTGAAGAGGTATGATTTGGATCTCTGAAAGAATTCAAGAAAATGTGGCAAAATTTAGAAAAATTCAGGCAGGTAGTCATTATACTCATCCCTCCATTTTAATGAAGACCTAATTGTATAGATTTAATGATCAGGCACTTTCCCATGCAGGACTGTATTTCTTGACATTCAGGTGTTTTGGGAATGAATTTTATCTTCTGTCCCCAACTTCAAATATTCTGTCCTTTGAAGAGTAGCAACTCAGGCTACTAAAGAAAACATATATGATGGGAAAACTATGTTTCTTCCTCCTTGCAAATCAGGTATATTCTACCAACCAAATATATCCTTTAATTGAGTAATGTCCCTTTAATTGTTAATGAAAAAAAAAATTGAATAACTAAAAATAACCTCAACCTGCTCATGTTTTAATTTTCCACTGAAAACCTCGAACATTCCTCCACTTTTCACTTTAGGAAGTTTTTAATGAGAAATAATAATTCTAGTCTCCAGAAGACTGGCTTACTGTATTTCTTTAGCTAGTTAAAGTGAGCTGTGTGAGCAGAATGGCTGAGGGTTGTAGACTGCGTTCTTTGCATGCCTCAAGTTCCTACTTGAGCTATTATCTGTAGCAAGGAACACTGGAAACAGATACTGTTCAACAGCTCCATGTTTAAAACACATTTTAAAAAATGGTTTAAAAACAGAATTGACAAGTAAGTCATGACCTTTTCAATAAAATTCAGTGGAAACACTGAATGGCCAAAGCCATGTTGTGCCCCCCTGAGGGACAAATAAAATGTGACTCTGTCTCCCCAAAGCTGTGCACAACTGCTGTGTGAGACGATTCGGGTAAACAGGATTCTATGAGGTGCCAATTTATCTGTACAAACTGTCTCCTAAAATGGGGGGCTTAAGCATGATAAAGTTATTTCTTCTGACTTTCCTGCCTAAGCAGCAGAATGGCAGAGAACCTATGGCATAACTGGTGATAAAAGTATTCTGGATGATTGCAATTTTTTCTGTGTACACTCTCTGTCCACATTTTGGTAGAAGAACTGAGGGATATACTATTTTTAAGCAAATGACTTTTATATAAACCTTGGATTTTAAAGGTAATTAAAAGGGCTGCTCCATAGGATGCAATTATTCATAATCAAAAGCTATTTTTAGAGTAAGATGCTACTCATCATCTATTGATTCACATGCACAAATTGGAAGCAAAATTAAACCTAAGGGATCTGGCATGTTTCATTTTAATTCCTTCCAGTTTCTCTGATTTAGATATCAGAATTCTAGACATACAGTCATCTTGTTTAATTCTGGAATCCTTCTGAAAAACTGCTACCTCTGACCCTCTGATTCCTCAGCTGCTGAAGCACAACTGCTACATTACATCTCTCCAGCTAATACATCAGTAAGTGCATATATGTACTCCTTTAGGATTCCTGGGTGACTACTAGCTTACTTTTATTAAATTTATTGATTTGTTATAGAATCCCTTTCACTACTGCTTCAAAGTCAGACAGACCCTCTAGTGATCTGCTTGAACCTATCCCTGCCACAGATGTAGGAAATTTCTTAAGTTCTTCTAGGGTCAGTGCAGATCCAAATGATGGAGTCACTTCTCACCTACTGGTTCAGCTTCCCTCAATCACTTTTCTATCATTTTGATCATAAATTGATCCTTGTATTCTTTAATCAACTTTATGCTTTTGATCTGTTTAAACATGAAGTTATGATATTTTTAACCTTTTGCCCTGCCTTAGTCAGCTTTTACATTAAAGTGGTATCAGCTTTTGTTCTTTTGTATCTTCCTTATAAAAAAGTTTTCTTTTTTTTCTGACAGCTTCTTTCATTTGAATGTTTTGCAATACCAGACTTTTTCAGGTCTTCTTAAAATAATGTATTGTAATGTGTTTTCCCTGACTGAGTTTTTCTGCTCTGACTTTTTTCTACCTGGCCACTTTCTTCTTTCAGATTTTTACCCTTTTTACTAATAGATACACTTGTAAAAGACTTCAGGGTTTTTTGTCTTGAGTATACTAGGCTGCTGTGTGGCATGCTTGTTAAAGATATTTTGGTCCTTGGGAAAAAATTCCCTTTTGGACAGGGACTGTGGGTGTCCCTATCTGCTCAAAAAAAAAAAAAAAAATTATGGTGACTAAAAATTTAGTGCTCAGTTGCAAACATACGTGGTGTTTACATAGGAATAAGCAAAATCTCCAATTATTACTGCGTTTTCATCATAGCCTTTATGATCTCTTTGAAACTGTCACAGCGTTACAGTTCTGACTGTCTGCACTGTAGCTCTGTTATACTACTTAGCCCATCTATGATGGGACTTCAGACCAAGAGGAATCTGTATTTTTTATATATATATATATATATATATATATATCCAGTCATGGATACAACTGACTGACTTATCTGTCTTTAGTGCAAAAACATAAAACACCAACTTGAAATTATCTAATCTGCCCTTTGGAAATTATTTGTACCTTGACATTAAAAGTGTTGCCTGATGTTTTTTCCCCAGAGTTTCTGTTGTGCCACTTATGTCAAAAATCCTCATTTCAAGCGTGTTGTTAAACTCACCATGAATTCCGTTTGAAGTAAATGAGAACATGCAACTGCCTCTCGAAGCTGCTGCCGTGTCAGGACGCGGCCAGCTGACTGCAGGTATTCCATCGCTACTTTTTCTCGGGGGGTTGGCACAGTGACGAAAGGTTCAACGCTTCCCAAGCTGCTCATATCCAAAGTCAGCGAGACATTGGATCCTCGTCTGCATTAGAAAATAAATTCAAGTGGTTATATGAGATCTGTGTTACTGTAAATCCCATACTCATGGAGCTGATCCTGAGTTATTCATGGACCCTGACTTTCTTTGTAAGTCATGGATAGATTTGGGCACGTAAACACTGCAAGACTAGTTTCACAGGTAACCACTGAGCAGACATAAAACCAAGCACATCCTACTTCTTCCATCTAACAATCAGTACTGCAAAAATGTGTGCTGGGGGCAACTATATGAATTATTATTTGAAGCAGAAACAGCTCCCTATATGCTACTTTATTGTTATGAATGTCAAATGCAAAAGCGGTATCTTGGTAAGGAAGAAATATTTCACAGAAAAAAAGCACAGGGGATATATTTCTTACCGATACACATAACAATGTGAAATAAATTCACAGTTATGTCAGGTGCATGCTTAAGAGTTTACTGAAATTAAATATACATAATAGAGCAGGAAAATTTCATTAAAACAGCAGAAATAAGTGAAAGGCAGCATAAACATTGTGAGTACCAAGACAGTAGACAATGTCTCATGTTAGGTAGAGGGGAAGGGAGAGGCAATAAACCACAATAAATTATCTCTGTCTGAGGAGAAGGAATGGTCATAGACTTAAAAGGGGCTGTTTGGAAATGCCAAACATATCTTGCAGGGCTATAAATTTTATAACATTTCCATTTCTATAGGAAAATAAAATTGCATTCTGTAACAACTTTGAGCCATGAAAATACAAATAGACCACACTTACATGGGGCTTGGTATGAGCCTCATTCTTTTTGGGCCTTTCTCAAAACAGCACTTAAGAAAACTGGCTTTTTTTTTTTTTAATTTTCAACCCATCAATCAAATATTATCTACTCAACCCTTAACTTTAGGCATATTGATTGCAAAAAAACTATGGTCTGCAAATTGTGATGACTGAACACAAATTTATAGGCATTTATCAAAGTTTTTGTGTTTACTAAGCAGTGATCAGTCTATAAGACTGACAGATTCAGCTTGCTGAGCTGGACTACAGATGCCCAGCTCAGTTACATTTACCAAGCAGCTATGCACGTATAGAGGTATGAGAACACCAGTTTGATTCCTACCTCTGGACATTATTGTCTCTCCATTAAGGTGTGCTTACAAGGAAGTTCTTAGAACTCTTATGAACTATCTATCATTCTTGGTTATACACAAACATAAGATTGTCTCAATTCTCTCTCAATAGTCATCCTGCCAGATCAGCATACAATGCTACACCTTGCTCATTTGTAAAACCCCATATGCCAGTGATTAACCATTTACTGGACAATCTGTTATCCAGTGATTACAGTTGTTCTGCTGAAACTCTGCTTGGTTGTGTGCATTTCTCATCTGCAGGAGAACTGCTGGGAGAGCATGACTGCACACCTCTCAACACTGGATGTTAAGCTACAACTGTCCCTTTTACAGAAATACCACATATTATTATAAATACAATACAGACATCATCTGATAGTATCTTTGAGGCAAGTGTTGCCAATGCTGGGGGAATGCTTTCTTCTGTAGAATAACAGAATCATTAAGGCTGGAAAACACCTTCAAGATTGGTGAGTCTAACCTATGATTGAGCACCACCATGCCAACTAAACTACAGCATTAAGTGCCATGTCCAACTGTTTCTTGATTACTTATAGGGGTGGTGACTCCACCACCTCCCTGGAAAGCCTGTTCCAGTCCCTGCCAACCCTTTCAGTGAAAAAATACTCCCCAACCTCCACCGTGAATCTCCCCTGATGCAGCTTGAAGCCATTTCCCCTTGTCTGTTGCTGATGTCTTGACCCTCTCAGGTCGTTGTAGAGAGCAATAAGGTCTCCTCTGAGTCTCCTTTCCTCCAGGCTAAAAATCCCCAGCTCCCTTGTCAGCCTTTCAAAGAACTTGTGCTCCTTCCGCAGCTCCATTGCCCTTCTCCAGCACCTCAATGCCCTTCTTGCAGTGAGGGGCTCAGAACTGGACACAGGACTCGAGATGTGGCCTCACCAGTGCTGAGTAAAGGGGGACAGTCACAGCCCTGATCCTGCTGACCACATTATTCCTGACACAGACCAGGATGCCACTGGCCTTCTTGGCCAGTTGGGCACATGCTGGATCACATTCAGCCCCCATTGACCAGCCCCCCCACATCATTTTTCACTGGGCATCTTTTTCCACTGGCCACTTTGCCCCAGCCTGTGGAACTGCATGGGGTTTTTGTGACTCAAGTTCAGGACTTGGCGCTTTACCTCGTTGAACCTCATACACGTCAGCAGGTGCTTCAGAAATTTAATTTTAAATTAAGTGATTTCTATCATGTCAGCCTACATGAATAGAAATTACTCTCCCCACTCACCTGTCACTTAGCAAAGCACAAAGCAATAATGTCCAAGAGACAAGACCACCTGGTGGAATAGATGAATCTCACATTCTGTCACAAGCCTATTTCAGCTTAAGTGACAAGTGGGTGGCAGCAAGAGCTTTGCTGCCTAGGCCTGCAGATGGTAACAGTGAGTCAGCAAGTGGGTGTCTGGCTGCCTCCAGGGGTAAACTGGGACAATTTCTGTTGGCACAGGGAAGTGGGTGGGGTATGATTCTGCTAATTGTGCTAGAAGGTAGGCGGAAGTGCAGTAGCATCCTGAGCAAAAAATGATGGGTAAGGGGAGCATGCATAGACTACCAGTAGTGTTCTGTGCCTGGTGGCACAGCCTGCAATGGTACCAGAGCCCCAGTGAGCAGTACCAGCACCCACACCCAAATCCAGAGCTGTGATAGTCCGAGAAGCAGCACAGCATGGTGGCTGCTCTCAGCTGCACCTGCAGGAGGGTGCTGGCTCACATGCCCACCTCATTTCCCTGGGGACTGCCCCAGACCGTGGGGGGAAATCAGTTCCCAGCTCCACACCACTTCTCAAGGAAAACATCCTGTTAGACCTCTCTGTCACAAAACCCCTCTCACACAAGGACCTCTTCTGACCATGACTAGCAATTTATTCCACAGAAAAAGGCAGTCTTCTAAACAGGTGGCTCTGAGTGCATATATTGCAAATCCAATCTTTTGGAAACCTCCAGAGATCCACAGAAGAGCTGTGCAATGAATCCCTCCAAATCTGTTTAGGCTACCTTTGGTTGAGAAAAGGGTAACAATTTTGATTCAAATATACTTCTGGGAGAGCCTACTTCTGGGATTTCCTAATATAGAGGAAAAGTATTCCCATTGTCCAGTAACAAAGTACAGTGAAAATGTTAATATTTTCTTTGGCTTTCGCATTGTTATAACTGACAGTCTTGGCAACAGGGTGATTTCCTTTTTAACAACAACAAAAAATATACCTGATCTAATTATAACTGTGAGTTTACAGCTTTTACCATTTATGGAGATTATTGATGAACACTGGTCTTGAGGATCTTACTCTGGAAAGATGAACCAGTTCTTAGGTGCATATTTAATGCATTAAAAGGTACTCATTGAATAAAATCTGAATATAAAGCAATCTTCTTAGAAGTTCATAAGAGAAAAAACAATAGATCACAGTTCTAGAGCTAATTCTTCCATAAATATGAGTATCTCAAAGAACTCTTTTGAATAATTATTCTTCAATTAACAAAATTCTTTAAATAATGTTCACATACATTAGAAACGCTATAACCAACATTAGCATTAGTCACAGATACTTCTTTATTCATTCTTTTTGCTGATGAACAGGGCTGAAAACAGAACAATTTGCATTGTCTTGAAAGAATGAGTGAGAGCCTGAACCATCACGTGTTTCTATGTTCCAACAGAAGATTCTTATAGTCTCAGGTCCCCCTCTAGACTCTGGATTCTCAATATTCCTCTAATAGTTAAATTCTTCACTCTCTGTTGAAGAATTGAAAGCAAGAATTATCTTCCCTTTTACTACCTGGATGGAAAGAGTTTACCTTTTGAGCTCACCTTTTTCCATCTCACTAGGAAGGACTGCACGAGGCTGGGTACAAGGAGGTACCACCTAAAACAAAGCCCATTTTTGGTAATTATTGCTTGCCTACATTAAGTTATGAATAAGGAAATCACAATCAGACCAGTGACACTTCAAGTCTGACAGCACATTTTGCTTTATATATATATATATATATGTGTGTGTGTGTGTGTGTGTGTGTGTATGTATCTCCTGACTGGTATTTTTTCACTTCAAATTAGAGTAAGGGACCCATACACATAAGGGTATAAGAAAAAAGTATTCCCTTATTTCTCCTGGCCAAGCTTTTTTTTTTCCCCACTTTTAAATAATTTTGTATTCTTTATGTTCCCCAAGTGAATAGTCTGGGCCAAATAAGAGAAGATTTTGTTATGATACACATACCCCAGCATCCTCTCGAGGTTGTGTCTTGATGGGGAAGAATACCATGTGAGGAATCTGAGGAATTGTAAACATTCGTGACAACATTATATTAAAATTGTCAGGAGACTAACTCTTCCGAAGTTCCACCAGCTGGGACAGCCACCTCATCACTGGGTACGTGAATAAGTGCAATCAGGAAACCACTTGTGTCTGTGTATTGTCTGGAATCCCAGAGGGGGTCTTGCTACATACTCACAGATCTCTTTTCAGTTGGATAATAGGAACAAGTCCACTGATGAGAATTCACCAGAGTATTTTAAATAATGCATTTCTGGCAGCAGATTTTATTACAAGGCATGATAAAATAAAAATTTTTAAATGCAATGTTTGTTTTAAAATTCTTGAAAGGAACTTCCACCTGTCCACCTTGGAGGGCCACCAGGTTATTAACACCCTATTTAACAATAGTGAGGTCATTTCCAGGTCTTGCCTGACCCTAAAATTAAGCCATAGATGTTGATTATGAAAACCCAACTGCCCTACACATTTTCCCAGTTGTTTATTTGAGCTGAATCATTTCTTTAAATACACCTTCCCATGTTTATTCAGCACTCCTGAAAAATGCAATACCCAGATTCCTGATCCTCAGCCTCTCATTCTCTCTCTAGTGGTTTTGGAAGCAGGGGTGACGGCTGCTGCCCTCTAGGAGTTGTTGCCCTGTGACCCCAGAACTGGAGACAGGGAGGTGCTGTGCAGCTCAGGAGGGAGCTGGCTCAGGCGTGAGGGTGACAAAGCCACCATTAGCACGAAGAGTGCAGCTGGATGCAGCTGCTGGGGAGAGAGAGTGCTCTGGGTCCTCAGATCCCACTTGCACCAAGGAACATTCCACAGGGGCTACTCTCCCTGGCTTTCACTGAAGGGGAAAACACCACAATTCCTCTGTGCCTTTTGCTTCTCTGGTGCTCACAGATTAGGCCTAGACACGGGTCCTGGGTATCTCACCTTGTGGGTCCATCTCATCAGCAAATGCACTGAGTACAGGTGGGGTTTGCTCTGCTGTATTTGCGCTGAGAGAGCACAAGTAAGCACAGGCTTTCCAGAGCTTGCTCCCTTATTGCTGCCAGACTTCACCTGCATATCTAGTTTCATGTTTCAGTAGAGCAATTCAAAGGGAAAAAAAAAGTATATTTGGAAAAAAGGACAATGGAGAAAATATAGTCCTTGGTTTTTTTTCTGCTTTTAGCAAAATAACTAAGAGAAAATGTGGTCATGTAGATGAACTAATGTGATATGTAAAACTCCAGTGCAGTGTGAAAAGTACAGTAAATTAGAGAAGGATTTAGTGTTGTTATTAATCAGCTATACCAATAGGAAATAAATGAAAAAGGAAACTGTGACTTCAGGAAAAATCAGCGTTGAAAAAAGGAAACATAGCAAAGCAGAAGTACAGAGAGGATAAAATAGCTCTTTAAATGGCTGAAGATATTATTGTTTTCTTCCCACCTTGGGCAAATAGTAAAATGGATCAACTCATAAACAACTGAGACATTTCTTCAGAAATGAAGATTTATAATATCCATTATAGACAGTCCAGAGAAGGTTAAGAGATGACTTTCATTTGAAGCAATAATTTGATAACTTTTAAAGTAACATTCACAGTACTAATATAGAGTTGCTTCTAATGCATAAGGACAATGCCTATATTTTTTCCAAAATCAATATACATGACTCTTGCCCTGTACTTGCTAGCCTGAAATATATATCCACCTTGTGCTGCTGATATTACTGGATATCTTGGCAAAGTAGGACTGAATGAGAGTATGGTTACATTAATGGGTGTGATAATCTCTGGATTTTCTCCTGAGCATCAGCATACTATCTCAAACAAGTCTTCTAAGAATATGATAAAATCCATTATTGACCATCACAATTTGAAATATGAAGATTCGTTTTTCTTACATCTACATTCTTTCCTTGGAAATGTAGAGCTCATAAGTTTCAATTTTCTGTTGTGCTGCAGCACATATTAAAGAATATTTTGATAGAAAACCCCATGAATTCTGATAATATACAATATACATTAAGGTAATTATTCTCCTATATACTCTTAGGTTCCACAAAGTTTAATCAATATCATCAGTATTAGTTGGAGAAAATACTGTTTTAAAAATCTTTAGATGATTATGTGAATGTCATCTTAACACACATATATTTGCACATATTATTAATTGCACATACTGTACTTTTGGGTTTTACAGTCCCAGGTGCCCTATGAAGCACTGATATACAGATACCATGCTTGGTAGACCCACGATGAAAGCTCAGTTTCCCAAACTCTCTCTGCTTTACCTGCTAATAATTCTGGGTTTCATTTGAACAAGAGCTGTGGCTTTTAGGAACCACTCCAACCTGAGGTTATCAACATTTTTCACAAAGGGAACCTGTATTGCACCCCAGATGCACCTGAAGTACCTGAAAATCAGAAGTTGAGATCAACCAACTAACAAGGCCAAATGAGAATTTACTTTGCCTTATGACTGGTGTAAACTGATAGAACCTGATACCTTGAAGGATCTGTTCTGCTCAGCTCATGTCTGGTTATTTTTCAGCTCCTTTAATATGCATAAAAATAAAAAATTCAGGATCATAGTTCCACCTTCAGCTCTTGGGTGTGCAGTAGGTCAAAACCTGACCTTCCCCACTCTCCTGCTATTCCCTGACATACCAGTGCTACTTAAAACACCAGAAATTATCTACTGACTTCTTACCATGTATGGGAACAGCAAACCTCTCTTTTTATATGGGTTCCTGGCCTCATTTCCAGAACCTTATTCCTCTCACAGATGGACATTCCTCTGGCTCTGATTTTTCCTCTCCAGGGAGGAGATCCTGGATGGATAGGTAGACATTAGCCCAGTTTTCCACAAACATGCTTGACAACTAAATGATTAATATCACTGATATTTACATTATTTCTACTCTGCCTTGCAGATATCTGCACCCAAGACAAATCCTGTAGCCATTGCTGTGAGAAGCCCTATGTCACCAAACCAAGGACCTCATTTACAGAGGCTAATTGGATATAAAACTGAAGTTAATACCTATCATCTGAAAACCATAGACAGAATATATTAAAGCTCAGGACCCTAAGGAAGGCAATAACATGAAGTATGCATCTTATTGGGAAGAATATCTGCTATTTCTGTTCATGTTTGCTCTGTCACACAGCTCTCCTCACAGTGTTCCATTGTTGTATTTTTATTTTTCTTTGTTTATCACTCTTAACACTGATGTTTTCTGACTCTGAGGAAGGGTTCTGGAAAAGATGACAGTAAGCTGTGTACCTGTGAAAGGAGAAGAGTGATATATGGTTGCTGTGAGAGAAGATTTCCAATCCTCTGTGGCCTCCCACCTCCCAGCTACAAGAAATTTCCTGTCAGCATATTCCGTCTCTCTCCAAGTCCACAGAAACAGATCTGGAGCCTCAGCTATGAAGTTTAAATAGCTATTTCGAGAACTGGTGGCATTTCATATTCTCTCCAGAGGGTCTGATCTTGTTCCCACAGCCATGAGCAAGAGGAGGCCAATGCATCCAGCACTAAATTGCAAACAATTCTCAGGATCTACTCACAGCTCAGCAGGTCAAAATGAACTGAGGAAACAGTTTTGACAAGTACTTCTGGATTAAGTTTTAAGCAATCAGTATCTGGTTAGGACAGGAATGGCTCAATATCCTGTAGAGGAAAACAGCTGACATGAGTGTAGTTTCAACTTTCCCTCTTTTAATCAGGCTTTCTAATGTTCTGCCAATTCACTCCTGTTCTGCCCTCGATAAGGCAATGCTGCTCAGCTACGGGAACTGACTGTTCAAAAATGCAAAGCTTAAACAGCCTCCCATCTTTTCCTGTAGATTATTTCTACAATCAAATGGCATTTTGTCACGCAAACTTACATCTTCAATAAAATTTGGGTGGCAACATAAAGCTCTGTTTCTGCTTCACAGTCACGTGCCTACAGCATGAGCAGAAATTGAGTTAAATGTTCAGAAGCAAAAGTAAATGAATATGCTATTTTGTTGTGCTTATTTGACCTGTTTATTGCAAGAGCTGAACAAATGTTTACTAATTTGTGGTTAATTTCTTTAGATGGTAGAGCTTTAATTTAATGCAGTCTTGTCTATTACTATCCTTATCTGCTTGCACTGCACCATTACTCTATTTCATACAGGAGGCCTCGTTGCACAAATTTACTGGATGACCTGTTCTCTCTCTGATTAATGTACATGCTAATTTAAACCAAGCTACAATGAATATAAGCAAATGGAGTTAAAAGAATAGGAAACAGGAAACGAGAATGGGGAGTAATAATAATTGAATGCTAGGGCTGCACATATTAAATAAATGCACAACTTAAGGAGCTCAGATAATGCGTTAATTTAGGGTAAGTCAGCAAGGACTGTTAAAAAACTCCCACAGATTTTGTCTGCTGTATATTTTGCTTAAAAATTAAGAAAAAAAAAAAGGCGTTTTGCAGAATATTTTTGTCATACTTGTATAAGTTTCCCCTCTATGTTTCCAGTTCATAAGTACCTTTGTGAGATCTTGGAGGAGCTGTAGCTACGTACCACCATTGCCAATTTAGATCCCTTATGCAGGTGCAAAGCCAAATTACATTTCCCAGAACATGCAAGGCTCACTTCTTCACTCAGCATTACATTATGCCCAGAAGCTGCTTGTCTACATTATACAGAGAGCAGCCTATCTAGGAAACCTGATCTAATCAGTGAGGATGGAGAGGTGCAACACTACAGCAATAGCTTTAAGGAAGTGCTTTGTTAAGACTACTTAACTGATATTTTCTGCTATTCAGTTGGTCTATAATTAAATAAATGAAAAATGTATCTTAGATTTTTCATCTTTTAGATGGAAAAAAAAAAAAGTTGGTTTGTTTTTTTTTCCATGAGAGGAGCCTTAGGTAAGTCAATTTAGCTTCATGTATTCCATAATAATTAATCTCTTAAGCGCAATTTCTACATCCATCCTGCAACTGCTGTTCATTTAAGGAATATAATATACAACCCTTACATCCTAACAAGCAAATATATAATCTATTTGCACATTAACGTCCTTCAATACTCTTTTGAGACTTTAACCCGAAACAGCTGACCTGGAAAAAGACATGGGCAAGAATATTCTTAATGTAAATGGGCAGTATCTTCAGACAGTATCAGTAGGAGAAAATGATTTTTTTTTTTATTGTGACTTGAAGACTAATCAGTACAATGAGTTCTTTCCTGGTGAGTTTGCCATTTGGGAAAGACAGGAAGGAACATCTGGGAAAAGAGGCGTTTACTACACCCTGTCAACCTTAAGATAATAAAAAGCACATTTCTTGTTTATTTGACTTGGTCCTCATTATCTTTAAACTACTGCAAGTGTCACACGGAAGATTTCTAAGCAGACAAATGAATTGTTAGTGCACTTTGAAGAAATGACTGAACAGCGGCAGTTTCTGAGGACCGCGAAACCTCCGGACCCACAGCGTCTCTCAACAGCTCCGCGCCACCTACGGACGATTCCGAAGGGAGCGGGCAGGGCAGCTCCGCCCGGTCACACCGCGGACAGAGCGCCCCAGCCTGCCCGTACAGACCCCAAATGCTTGTGGCACATCCACAGCGGAACACGCTTCAATTCCCAGGGCGACCAATGAGCCACAGCTGGACTATGAATTGATGGGATTTAAGGTCTTAGAGACAGGACCCATCTATGTGCTCTTAGATCTGTCCTTTAGCTGCTTCTAAATTCTCCAGACCTGACACCTAAGCTAGATTTTTAAACCTTCCTATGTCCAGCTTTTTTTTTTTCTTTTTTTTCTTCATCCACTCTTATAGTCTCGCTTGCTTTCTATGGGAAGGTTTGCTCAAGCAAGTATATTAATGTGAAAAAATACCTGCATTCCCTTTGAAAATAAAGTTTAGGAAATCCACTTAGGCTTGCAATTCGAAACAGAGCAATGTTTAAAAGCTTTTAAGATACGCTGCAAATGTCTGCATGCCGAGGTGTACTTTATCTTGCATTTCAGAAGATAGGCAGACCTTTAAAAGAGATACTGCCAAGCTGTGCAGTCCCATTTAGGGCTGAACAGCTGACAAGGAACTGACAGGTGAGTGATCCAGAGCTCTTTTCTACAGAGCCCAGCAGATCCCTTGAAGTCCATGGCCCTGGACTGCCTGCCTTCATCAGAGACATTCCTATAGGGGGCTGCATAAGCAGGGCTCCAGAACAGGGAAATGCATCCGTGTCTTTGCCCAGAGACGAAGGCCAGAACAAAGGCTTTCTGATCTACTCTTTCTCCTACACATCATCAACGAGTCCAAACAGACTACAAATTTCAGAGTGAAATTATAACAATTTGCTTCAGATTCACAGTCTTCTATTAGCAAAGGATTCATAGCACTTAAAAACTTAAACATCTTGATTTAAATTTACTTCTGTGAATTTTAATAAAGGAGGGAAAAGCAAGGATCCCAACAAAAGTGGTATTCCTCTAAATGCATTTTGCATCATGAAATAAAGAGAAAGGAGAGAAGTCATATGTGAAAGCTAAACTGAAATCATTCCCAAACCTGACCTCCACCTCGACTATCTCAGCACAAATGCTTCCAACACACAGGACATATGGCTAATGAAGTAATACAGGTCAGGCTAACATAAATTGAAGGCAGTAATGTAGAAATAGGAACATGAATTTGGTGTACTCTGTAAGGCCAAAGGTTGACCGGTATTCTGTTTTCAATGGAAAGAGGAGGTTTAGGGCATGAACACAAGAACAATGCAAGCAGGAATTACTGATTACTTAATTAATACTGTTACTTATTTTCAGCATGTTCTCCATCTTCTGGCAATCTGTACTTTAGGAATGTCCTAAACCAAAGGGTGCTTCCCCATCTTTGTGCCTGGTGTTTCTCTTCTGTAGTTTTTCCTTCAGACAGTGTTCTTAGCCCATCTTATGACCTCTGCACTGACCCAGGATGATGAGCTCTGTAGCTGGGAACCAGGCAACAGTAAGCACTATACATGGGGACTAGAGGGGTATTTAAACCATCTACATTTGTGAAAATCCTTGTGATGAAGCAGAAAACATTTATTTTATTATAATCTTATCAGTAAATTGCAAATGCACTCTCTGTAGCTACAGGATTAACTTGAGGATTAATTACAATACCAGCTTTCTGCTTTTCACAATGCTGCCTTCTTTTGCAAACCTATTCAGTATTGTGCTCTGTGGGCCAAACTCTTTCCAGATATGTCTATAAATCCACTGAGGCCAAACAAGCTAAAGAGACTCTGAAATGAAACAAGCCCATACAAATTGCATTTTTTTTAACCGTTGTGTACTTTTCTGTCAATCTGATTGTTTTCCTTTTCTTCTTGTAAGACTGCTTTTAGATCCACTATCAAATCCAGGGAAAGGAATTGAAAGCCTCTGGACTATGCAGCAGTCTCCCAGGGGAATTTTTTTATGACTCAGGAAGGATTTGAGACATCTCAAAAACAGGAGATGCTGCTGTCAGGGGGATGGTGGGAAGCAGAAGAGCCAGCCCTAGCAGAGGGGAAAACTCAGCTGCCTCCTGCCCAGCACCAGCCCCATCTCTTGCTGGCAGCAGTTTTCCAGGGAGCTGCCATTGGTCATCCTGAAGCACTCAGACTGAATTCCCTAGAGAAACATTGTATTTAACGACATTTTTCTGTGTGGGAATTATATACACTACTTCCCTTTCTGATGCCTATCGCATATTTGAGCGGTCATTTGAAGTTGCTGTATTCTGTTTTGCTCCTGTTATCAAATCACAATATTAACATAACAAGGATAATTATAGATGCCATAAATTAATAACAATACTCTCTCTTTGTTAAGGATCAAAGTACATTCTTTGATAGAGAACATAAGAAAAATGTCCCAGTCCCAGAAAGAAATATCACTTTGGTAGCTTCTTATAGACTCTCCTGGTTAGAGAAAGGAATGGAGAGTTCAAAGCCAAGGTTTTTAATGAAGATAGACACTGATTTGCAGTATCCTTTTGGATCACTTAACCAATTATTTTCCCACTTGTCTTAGTATGAAAAATCACAAAAACAGTGCCTGAAATGTCTCCGAAACTCAGTGAAGGTTCAAAGCCTAACCAAATGGGTGCATCAGCTTGGATGTGATGGTATCAAAGCAGACAAATAACTCCACCAAGAGCCTGGCTGAAATGTCAGTGTCGCATGGAATCAGCTCTGCCTCTGGGCAGAAATTCTTTGGCTGAGCCATTCTCAGGGGATACTTTGGGCATGCTCATCTCTGCCATGATGCTATTGCTTCTCTTTTTCCTGGGGTGTGTCTGATTGTCTGTATGTATTTGTACCTTGTCTGAAGTCTAGAATGTCTCTTGGATAGAGGAACATTGCATTTTTGGGTACATATGAAGTCTTGCACAGAGGGATCCTGATCTATGATCAAGGCTCTCAGGTACTGAGAGAATGCTAAAGAGAATTTCCAGCAAGAGCTGAGAAATACTCCATCCTACAGATTCACATGCAGTATTCTTTGAGCAAAGGTGTATGTGAACACAGAAGACATTCCTGCAAGCTAACAGTGTTAAGCTTTCTGCACATGCTAGCTCTGACTATGCAAGAGATCTCTGCTGAATATCCAGAACTGGATTTTTCAAAAAAGAAGTAGTATAATTAGTCAACTCTCATAATTTTGGAGAGTTCTCCAAGCACTGCATAGAAGTAAAATGAATTTTGATTGCAATCAAAGAAGAGATTCATGGCCTGGCCTGTTAGCTGATGGCTACAAGATAAGCTGGGTGTAAGCACTGTCCAGCACATGGCTTCTTGCAATTCAAAGAAATACTTGGATATCTTACACTGCAGCTTTGGAAGCACTTGGATTTTTTTTTTTTAATTTTCTTTCTTTAACTGTTTTCTCTGTCTCTTCCTAACATTTCAAATTAAGGGGAACTGAACTTAGATCAGCTTTAGGCTGCCCTGTAAAAGAAATGTCATGAACAGAGATAAATGTATTCCAAAATAAGAGGAAAGGTGAATATTTTGTTTTAACTTGAAGCATTAGTCTTTTTCAGGCATTAATTGGGACACTCAAGGAAAATTTTCTATACAAACCCCAAATGTGAAAAACCAACCTTCCTTCTAAATACCAGAACTCTGTATATCTGATATGGATGCTTCCTTCTACACTGTTTTGCTGAAACCAGTAGTTGTGGGTACTAGTCAAGGGCTCAGGAGATATTTCCTCCTTACAAAAAGAAGCACAGCACTTCCAACCTACCCTTGTGAAAAGGTGATATATTATTGTCTATAACATTGCAAATGTCACAGATGGACACATCCTGCTAAGGGCTGAGACAAGATGCTCAGATCATTAAAGTCCAGCTAATGTGCATCTCCTCACTTTCCCAGATGTCCTACTCTGCCTGCACATTAGGACAGCTGGTGAAGCAGTCACAGAAACCATGCCTGGATGGTCAAGTACAGAAACAAATTAGAGGGAGAGAGGAGCTGAGGAAATCAGTCAGTGGAAAGCTGTGTGAGAGTTTAACCCTCTGTTCCCCAAACAGCACTTAAAGAGCAAAAAAAAAAAATGCTGCTGAAAAAGACAAGGGTATCATTCACATAATTCAAATTACTCATGTGCTCAGGGCAAAATTGATTCCTGTAAATTTCAGGCTAAGAAGCACTTAGATATTAACATGGACATTTTCCCTTGTGTGACTTTTCAAAAGATCAGCTGGACAAATCACTGCAAACCCACCAAAACTGTCTACCAGATGGCAGCCACTGATTAATTTGTCTTAACTTCAGCCAAAAAGGAAGAAAATGTGATGGGTGGAGCCGTAAAGACAAGCACAATCAACATCCGACCAAATAGGGTTTCCTGTCACCTTGGGAACGACACTGATTGGCACTGCAGCTTCCTGTGTACAAGCTAAAACCAGTAGCAACAGGAGTAACAAGAATAAACGGCAGATAAGAGACCTGGGAATACAATAAAATTATTATTAAATTCCTGACTAAACCCCAGAGGACAGTAAAGGCAAAACCAAGGGTAGGCATAGACTGTACATGTTAAATGGAGCACTACATGAGAGTGGAGGGCCATGAAGCTGCATCAGAAGAATTTCTCTAAACAAGGGTAGGCTAATTTGCCTAAATTAACCCCTCCCAAAAGTGAGAGCCATGCACTTTGGAAAGCTTATTTCTTCACAAGGGAAGAAAAAAGAGATGTGGGACAATTCAAAGCAGAGATGGAAATAGGACTGGAAACCTACCATCTACCCACACTAATCTGAAGTAATTTTAAGATGTGCCACAGACACGGGGAAATGTACCGTGGGTGTAAGTTTGGGCAATGGTACACAGTTATTTGCATTTATTTATTTAGATTACAACTCCCACAGAGTTTTGCTTTAAAGAGCTCTAAACACAAGCAGAACAGCTTCTCAACCAGTCAGGAGTCAAATAGTTAAAATACAGCTTTTAGAGGGTCTTTGTTAGGCTGTTGACTGAGTTCACTTCCTCTCCAGAGAAAGGGGACAATTCACATTCCTGCCCTCTTCCTACACTGCAGATAAGCAAAGATGTCTGTAATGGGTTGGACAGAACAGACGTTCATGCGACTCAAAGATCTGGCACTTGCAGAAAGTTTTAAGAGTTACTGTGCACTCACAGAAATGTTCCACAAATGCAGGCTGGAGGCACAGCATTATTCTCTCTCTAGTGATGAATCCATCTGCCAGCACAGACCTCTCAGGCGTTGAGCAGGAGACCCTCGCAACTGGATTCCCATCTCATGCTCCCCATTACTTAGAGCAGTTTCTCCCACCTCACTAGCCCAAGTTTACAGTCCTTGCCTTTACTCTTGACCCAGACTGCAGGTGCCAGCAATCAGTGTGGCTTTCCAGCTAGCTGAGATGGCCTGCGGAGGAGGGAAGCCACAACGCAAGGCTTCAGGTAGACCCTGCACTGAAAAGACAATTACCTAAAAGGCCATAAGCAACTGCCTACAATCAGGATTGTTCCCCTTGCATCAGCTGCTACACCCACTGCACACTTCATGTGCAAGCTACATCTTGGGGAAAAAAAAAAAAAGGTCACAGTGCCAGGAAAACAATCCCAGGCACTGAATGACAGTGCTACATATCAATCATTGCAGCCCTGGTTTGTTTTTAGCCTTTGACAACAAGAGCACTCTGAAGCAATTTACAGTTTGGGAAGGAGCACATGCACAGACCATTCCCAGGAGGCAGGTCTGCATCCAGTGCCTGCTTCTCTGGAAGCAAAGACAGCTTAGCAGTATGGACAAATCAATCTCTGCTACAGAGCCTTAGTGTTATAAGGTTATCATCTCGATATATCAAATTTATAAGTGGATGTGCCACCCCTGGAGCTGTTTATGGTCAGGTTGGTTGGGGTTTTGAGCAACCTGAACAAAGTGGAAGGTGTCCCTGGTCTTGGCAGTGGGGCTGGAACTAGGTCTTCTTCAAAGTCCCTTCCAACCCAAACCATTTTACAATTCTATGATCTTACAGACCAGGATGGAACATAGGTGCCAAATAAGAGAAATGCATTTTTAGGTCTTTCAGAAAGTGTTCAGAAAGTGGAGTGGGTTGTAAATTTTTTTTTTCTCTCACTCTTGAATGATTTGAACAAACAGTAGCAAGTAGGACTTTTACTGCATCTCATTAATGTTAAGGTTTTCATCTTCACTAGATCTCTTCAGATGGGCACAACATCCAGCCATCCTCAATCCAGTGGTTAAGAATATGTCTGGAGAATCATGTGCCATGCCCAAAGTGCTCTAAGGTGTTGGTAGAAGAGATGGATCAGAGCACAAAAATTCCTGCCTCCCACCTCAAATTCAGTGTACCTGTCCCTGGGGGTTTGCAAATTCCCTCTGAAAGGATAACATCATTAAACTATTCCACAGCTTGTACTTTTGTGTTGGCAGATAGCTTTGCTTTGAACAATTACACTGACATTTTACTAAAACAATCCCTATGATTTAAATTAAGAATGCAGAAAGCATATTCAGCGCCACACAATAGGGAAAATTTATCCTCCAAATCTGCACAAGGCTACTGTATTTTAGCCAGGAAATCCAAGGCCCCTTCCTGTAAATATATTAAGTTCCCATATTTGTGCAATAAACTACAAAATCTGGCATGTTTACAGTAGCCCTGCAAGGTGCTACTCTCTGAGCATTACTTGAAATTATTACTCACAATGGATGGTTTTGTAAAATGTGATAATGGATCAGCAATACCATAACTGTATTTGCAGCAACTGTGCTCTGTTATCTAAAAAGCCAGAACAGAGACAGAGAGAATTGCTGGAATTTTTTTCTCATCTATTAGAGCAGAGATGTGGTTGAACAGTGATAGTCTGATGTGCAGCTGAGGTGATATTAATGAAGAAAAGAGTACATCAGACTCTATACCCTGGCTTCAATGTTTCTTATGAGGTTTTATTCAGTATAGTGTATTGTTAAGATGATTCATTTTAATGAATACTGCCTTTCTAAAATGAGGAAAACAGGTATTAGAGTTAGTTTTTGTGGTATTTGTCATCCACAGTATTTGTCATCCTGATGGTAATTTACAGTGTACAGAAATTGCCTAAGAGGCTGAAGCTATAGTTTAGTAATTTGTGTGGCTATGCAGAATGACTAATAAAAGAGAATAGTTTTCAATATTAAGAGAATTTTTTTCCCGCCTCCAAACCTGAAGGCCAAATTGTCCAAGATTTTCTTTGTAAATGTGTTTCTTTGTGTTTCTGAGAAAGGATGCTGAAGACAGAAAGAGAATAGTAATTATTCTCATTATTTTTGCATGCACGTTTTGCTAATACATTCCTGTTTAAAAATTTACCTTTTGGCACTGAGTTCCACAGACTCCTATGGGTTATCTGAATCTTTTTTTGGGGGTTATAAAAAAATAGATTGCCTTTTTTTTCCTACTAGAATATCTCTCTTTCTCATGTTGTAAGGAAGCGGCCAGAGACGAGCATTTAGCATAATAATGCATACTATATTAACTTTTATTTCATTATACTTACAGGGACCTGTACTCACTGCATGTCTATTGAATAATTCTCAGAACTGGAGAAAGAATTCTACTGCCAATTTACAAGGATCTTCAGGACAGTAAGAGAAATCTCACTGGATAGTCTATTAACTGTTGCATAGGATTTTTATAGTATTTCTCTGCTTTGTGGGGAAAAGCAGCATCACACAGAGTTCTCACAGTCAGAGTTCAAGCTGAATTTCACTCATCTGTTACGTTTGTAGAGAGCAATAATTGATTGATCCAGGCCATTGTCTCCACACTATTCTCTATCCTGATGCCTACTGATTTTCTGTAGAGGTTGCAGACTTGGTTGCACATTCTGTTGAATGATGCCTGTGAGCAGCCCTCTGCCCTCCAAGTTTTCCTCTTGCTGGCTCTTCCCTTTCACAGAGTATCTTCCATTTTCCTGTGTCACAGCTGTGCCTCCATATCGTTGCATAATTATTTTATTTCACATTTAAAAATGTGAAATTATTATTTATTATTTCACTTATCCGCTGGCTTTTTGCTTTATCTGCCAAACCTTTTTTTCTATTATCTATCATCTTCAATCTCTTGTGTATATTTGCAGAGAAAAAAAATCACCACAAGGCACATGTAAAATACTATCTGTACTATATGAATAAGAGTCCTGTAAACCCCTGGCATGCTGATATGTGAACATGAGGACCTCTTGCTTTCAGACAAAGTTTTCTTATGAATAGGTAACAGACTATGTGTGTATATATATCTATATATATATATATGTGTGTGTGTGTGTGTATGTATGTATATGTTACAGAATATGTAACAGAATATGTAATAGAAAACACAGAGCTGTGATTTTTCCCTCTGATTATTAAAATATAATAGCCAATTTTAGGTCTTTGTGGCTAGAGTGGAATACAAATGCTTGAGAAAATTTTCCAAAGCACTGTTTGCTTTCAAAACACAGTAGAAGAGACATTTTCCACATTTTCTTTTCTTCTATGAAGCTCTGCACAGTAACTAATTTGAACCAAACATCATATTGTCCACTAGTCAGTTGAAATGCACTTGTCTTAGTCACAAATAGCACTGGAACTAAAACTCACAGCTGCGGTGCCACACAAAATGTAAACCCAGTTGTAATACTGTGCTGGTGTGGCAACATTTATATTTATATCTACCATGATTGTGATTTAACAACTCACTGCTTGTACTAAGAATTTTCAATGCTTGATATGTCAGAATGAAATCTAAAATACCACATTCTACTTCAACAGATTCTGCTTTTGGCTGGAATATCAAGATGAATTTTGGGCCAACAAACAGAATATAAGGAAACCTTACTCTGCTGAAGAAAGAAGTATATATTATTCATATAAAGCTATAAAAGCCTGAGTAGAAAAGTAAACACTGATGCAATATTCATAGACGTGCTCACGGGAGAGACAAAGAATTATTTACACCTGAAAGTCAGGTGTTGGCACTGTGATATTGTGACAGTTCCTCACCCACAGGAGAACTGTAGCTCTCCTGCTTCTTTGGTCAGTAACAGAACAGTGCCGAGAAGGTTTTTGCTGCAAAGGAGCAGCTTTCTGTGAACGCACAAAACGTGCAACTTCAAAGCATTCTGCACTGAATGATCCAGAGGATGCACGGAGGCTGTGAAGAAATAGCCCTTCACTTGCCTGCCTCAGCAATTGTAACAGAAAGGAGTCAGTGCCTCTGTTCTGACAGCTCTCTCACCTCCACCTTCAGTCCACCCTCTGCTCTTGGCCACCGCTGTTCCACCCCTTTCCAAACTACATGCTTCTTGTGAGCACATATCCCTGATCAGCATCTGGGAAAATCATAGAATCAGAGAATAGTCTGAATTGGAAAAGACCCTTAAAAGTCATCTAGTTCCACTCACTTTCCATGGATAAGGACAGCTTTCATTAGAACAGGTTGTTTAGAGCCCCATTCAGCCTGACCTCAAATGTTCAAAAATATCTTCCTCATATCTAATCTAAATCTAGCCTCCTCGAGTTTGAAGCCATTACCCCTTGTCCCACTGCAACACGCCCTAAGAGAAAGTTTGCCTGCATCTTTCTGATGGGCCCCTTCAAAGTATCAAAAGGCTGCAATAAAGTCTCCAGAGCCGTCTCTAGCCTGCGCAGCCCCAACTCTCTCTCTCAGCCTGTCCTCACCCGAGAGGCGCTGCAGCCATCAGACCACTGCCGTGACCTTCCTTGCTCTGACAGGTCAGCATCCTTCTCACCCTGGGGGCACTGGGGCTGAACGCGGGGCTGCAGCTGGAGCCTCCTGAGAGCGGAATCGCCTCCTGAGACCCCTGGGCCAGGGAACACCACCCCTGAGCGTGTGCGATGCCCTCCCGTCCTGCGAGAGCCGGGGTACAGCAGTGCTGCCCGGGCGGCTCTAGGTGTCACTGTCCCCGCACTGTCGCACAGCCAGCGAGGCACCGGGCACCGCCGCGTGGTGGCACAAAAACTGCGGCACCCCGCGAATTGGATAGCGCAAATAATCTGCCGGGAAGCTGTGTCTTATAGAAACAGCTGAGTAAGAGCATTCCCAGATACACAGAAAAATATGTTCACGGACTTGGCTCTAGTGTTCAGAAGCACAGTACGTTTTAAGAAGCTGGACAAACTCCCAGAAATATTTTTATCCATGCACAGTAGTCCATTAACAACTTGTTTGCCTCTGTACTGGCCAATGCTATTCCAAATAATAATGTAAAAGTTCAAAGAGCCAGAGGCTGATGTAGTGCTTTGTGAAAACTCAGTTCCACTATATTTTTGCATTTAGATCATAGAATCGTAGAATAGTTTGGGATGGAAGGGACCTTTAAAGGTCACGTAGTCCCATTCCCCTGCCATGGGCAGAGACAGCTTCAATTAGATCAAGTTGTTCAGTGCCCTCTCCAACCTGACCATGAATGTCTCCGGGGATGGGGCATCTGCCACCTCTCTGGGCAACCTGTGCCAGTGCTTCATTCTCATTGCAAAAACACCTTCTTCCTTATATCTAATCTGAATCTACCCTCCTTTAGTTTAAAATCATTACCCCTTGTCCTGTCAAGGGTATGTTTCTCAAAGCAGCACCTAGTGTGCAAAGCAAAGAGAGCTTGATAGGCAGGCATAGAATCGTGGAATAACTTGGTCTAGAAGGGATCTTTTAATGTCATCTAATCAAAACCCCCTGCAATGAGCAGGGGCATCTTCAACTAGATCAGGTTGCATTACCCAACTTTTCTGTCCTACCCTTCAGAGAGATTGTCACAAACTTCCCACCTAGATGGCATTGCACAGCTCGCTATCTGCTCCAAGAGAAATTAATGAACTGTGGCCCGAACCAGGGGCAGTTTGGCCTGGATCATAAGAGGCATTTCATGAGTAGGGATCACTCTTAGGGAATCAAACCAGCACTAGTCTGGACAGTTAGAAAATGCTGCTCAGGAAGCACTGTCAAGCCATGTGACCAAAGGAATCTCCATGCTAAGTTTGTCAAGGAGCCCCCATCTCCATGCTAGACTGCCAAGAGCTTCTTCCCCTGGCAGAAACCAAAATCAGCATAGCAAAAATTATTGAAGGATGCCCCAAAGCTGTGTCATGAGCAGGATGAGACCTCTGGCTTGATTCATTCCACACTAACAGAAGAAGAGCTGCCAGCAGTCTGTTTTGAGCATGGTTTGCTGCCCCTTATGGTGTGCAGATCCATGCTGGGAGGTCCACTTCTCCCACATGTAATAAGGCTGGCCCAAGGCTGCCTAGTGCAAGGGTTTTTTGGGGCACAAAGGTGGAAAGGAGTAGGACCACTTACCTAGCCTCTAGATAAAATCTGAGGCAGAATGTGTCAGTGCTTTATTGCTTTTTGCTTCCAACACTGCTGAGTGTTAGAATGCATACAAATTTGTCATAATAAAGGTTATAGTAAATAAATAAGAAATATACATAATGATATGTATAGTTATAGCTTATGTCAGAGGAACAGAATATAAAAAATTCCCTAAAGTTCTCTGCCTCATATCCCCAGACCCTTGTACACTGAGCTTGGAATAAACTTAAACCACCATTTCTTAGGAGTGGACTTGGGCTGATAGAGTCTAAATGTGTCAAACATGGTGAAAATAACTGCACAATGGGATGTTATCACAATGCATTTCACTTTTTCACAATGGCCTAATAATGTTGTTTCACAGTAGAAACTGAAGTGCTCTTTTTCCTTAACAATAACCTAAATGTCTGATTTATTTGGTCAAACATCAGCCTTAGTTTTCTCTTTGTATCTCAGCTCTCCATTTTGTCATACCTGACTCAGAACTTTGTCCTTCTAAAGGATGTAATTACATTTCGGAGAATTAAATGTAGAGTTCCTATCTGTGGTGAAAATTAATATTCTAAATAAATTGCTTTTACTTTTTACTTTTTACTTTCTTTTAGAAAAAGTTTCTTCTCCTTATGTACAAAAAGTTTATTCTCCTTAAGTACAAAATCCCTCTACAAATTCCATTCCCTCAATCCCTCTCAACTATTGCATATGCTATGTTAGGTACTGAGTATTAGAAACTAGCTATGTGATTCCCATGCTTGTGGGCTTTATTTTTAGGGTCTTGTGGAATGAGAGAAACTATCAAAATGTATTTATTTGCTTTCTTCATTCCTTCTTTTTTTCTGCAGTGATATCACTACATATTTTATGACAGCTCTGCCTTTAAGCCTCTTTTACTCACAGAAGAATCAATCCTCCTCCCCAAGCTCTGTCTGTCATAAATCCATTGATAAATTCTCTGTCATTGAAATCCCCAGGGTTCAAGCTGAATCAGGGTTACAGCTCAGCTGAGAGTCCTCACAGACGAGGCTCTGCTTGGTCTCTGCATGGCGTCTGTTCTTTCATTTATCGTCTGTGCAGGGGCAGCAGAGTTCACTTGCACAGCTGCATGCTATGTGAGCTATTCAGAGCACTGATGCTTTATGAAAGCAGCCTGCAGCCATCAGACAAGAAATTATACATGTTTCTAACAGAGGAGAGACAGATGTCAGTGTGCATTCTCCTGTGGGAAGGATAACTAGTTTGATAAAAAGAGCACTGGCCCAATTTTTGAAAGGTACAATGACTGGCAGGGATTGGTGCCCAAGTATTTCTGAGGAACTGCTCATAAGAGTTGGTTTCATTACTCATCACTTCTTCCTTTTTGTAAAGCCTGTTGACTTTGCACTGTATCCTGACCATCGTGGAAAGCTGCATTTAAGAAGGAAATTTACAAGATAATAATGGAAACACTATGAGATTGCTAAATGCATTCAGCGTAAATATTTCTTCTTTCCAAGTTTTCCAGGTGCTAGGGACTCCCTGAGAATGAGAATGTCCTTTGCTGACAACACATAACCAGCCCTTGAACTCTCTTCCAGGATCTCCAGGACCAAAACAGACAAAAATCAATGAAAAAATGAAAAAATTCTTTCTTTGTAGTAATTGTTGGAAATGGTAAGAATATAATCAGTAAAAGGAATGCCACTAAAGCAGTTAATCTCAGCCTAAACCTGAACATTTTCATATGACCTGAGTCTTTGGTCATATGTAAATAAAAGGAAAGGAGAGAATACCTGTGAGGTAGATATTAATGCACCAAAATCCCACTTCTCAGATCTCCATATGGCAATGTCTCCCATTCATTGATAGAAGATAAACATATAATGAAATCATGAAGCATAAGTGTAAAAAAGCAAAATAAATCCTGAGCACACCAGGCACCATCCTACCTTTCCTGGAGTCCCACAGGTTTCATTCTGAAAGGAGATGGACTGGCACACAGGGGAGGTTTGAGCTCAGGAACACATTGGCCTTGAGGGTCCACTACAACATTGATAACTTTTGGAGCCTGTTGAGGCTGGACCATGCTGTTGGTGGTCTTATACTCAGTCTGACATGTCTGCAGGGGAAGGGGTGAGAGGTGGATCTCCTGCTTCTTTTCCTTCTCTTGCCTTAGTGACAACTGGATCTTCTCTTTTAATCTGTATAGAACCTACAGAAATAAAGAGGACAGCTCAATCTCAATTGATTGGTAAACAAGGCAAGGAAGGTATCACAAATGCTGGATAAGATTGCTATACGTGGCTTTCATTCCTAGAAGGAAAGTCACAAGTTGTGTTACACAGCATTTCCTACAACAAGATAAATATTTCCATTACATAAACTGCAGAGTGTACACGTGGGCAGTAGGGATTTTAACAGTTCTCACTGTGAGTCAGTACTTATTTGTAATACCTGCAGTAGTATTATTAAAAAGTAAATAACACAGAATGGAAATTAGTTACAGAAGACATTGTGAAAAAGGAAACACTGAAAAAATAAAACAGAGTAGCTGTAGAAGAAATGTTTAGCATTTTAACATAAGAGAGACAATGGCACAAAATAAAGTCAGTGTTTATGACTTAGCCTCTAATTACAACAGCCTCAATTTGGTTTAGAGCAGATATTTTTAAAAGCATCATTCATCTGGCATGGAGCTGATGGCTGAACAGAGTAACTTGACTTTGATAATAGTAGGCTGCTATTACTCTGAAAAACTCCTCCAGGTAGGGAGAGGCTCCAATATCCACAGAGAAACATTAACTATTCTGAAATAAAGCTGAAGTGATGAGTGGCCTATGAAGTTATTTAACCATCTATTCAGGAAAGTGTTTTACAATCACCAAGAAACTCACTTCTGAACACGCTGTAATACCAGGATTATCTGTCCACATATTGCTTATGTGGACATCAGATATGTGCAACAAAAGCAGAAGTTGTACTCACCTTCTTCCATCAAATTCTACACCAATGTTGCTGAACCCTGGCTTGCCCTGGTGAGGGCAGGCAGGTAGCCTGTGCTCAGTAATGTCACTCCAGAGGTACCCATGTTACACCTGTTTAACACATCTTATTTCTTTGGAGGGCAATGAAAATAACTATTTCTGAGCCATAGCTATTCCATTTTCAAAACATGCCTTACAAGCTATGAAATTTATGAGAATTGTAAATATTGCATATGAAGATGGAAGGCACCTAAACAGTTTTTTGAAGGTGTCTGCAGATACCCTTGTACTTTCCCCTCTGCTTTATCTGTTTCTGTAAAGCATTTGATTTTGATCCTTGAGTATGGCAAAACCTAGATTTTTTTTTTTCTCTGCAAGTCAGAAGTTCCTTGACAGCTGTTGCCCTGCTAGCACCACATAAAGATCTATCACTCCATAGCTTTCCAGTGATGACTGGATGTATCTGATGGGTTTGTTTGTTCAAGGATTAGCATTAGAGGTTTAGCTGGGAACTGACCTAATGTCATTAGCAATATACACATTAAACAGCACTTAGCTAGGTAAACCATCTGTTCATTCTGAAGGGTTTAGAATTGCATGGATAAGATCTCTTTGCCATAATTTTGCAGTAAAAACCAGCCCTACTCTGAAGCAGGGGCACTGGTACCAGTAAAGATAAAAGAGGGACTTGAAATATTTTAGCTGTCTTTTCCTCCAGTGAGTACTTTCATCTAATTTGTTTCTGATAACCAGCAGGTAAATAGCTCAGATATTCATGGCCATGACAATGCTCACCATACCTTCTTGTCACTAATATGTTTTGACATAATTTCACTCCTTGGGGACCCAAGGAATTATGGTTTTGACTTCTAAAATGTGGACAAGTATTATTTCATATACTATTTAATGATCTATTATTAGACTCTAGGGAAAAAAGATGGGTTGACCGAAGCAGAAATTGAAAAAAAAAATCTAACAGCTTTTGATCTAAGCACTAACATTTTTCCTCAGAAGGTGTTACAGGGCTATAACAGTTTTAATGAATTCTAGGTAAAGTAAAAAAAAAAAACCAGAAATGGTAAAAAATATAGTGACCAACCCAATCCGCCACTCTGCCACACATAAATGGGATAAAAACCAACACAAGCTGTTTGTTAGCTTTACAGATTGCAAGTACCCCATGTATCATCAAGTCCTGGCAAAATCTGAGACATTTGCATAGTCTAAACAGTAACACACGTTAAGATACAGGTTGGACCCCAAAGAAACAGAAAGGGGAATGTCTTCAGGAAAGACAGCAGCAACTATATCTTGTATCTTGTAATAGCAATTCCATCTGGGAGGAATTCAAGGAGCCTACTAGTACTGACTTCTGCCCTAACTTCAGATCAGCTACGCCCAAATGATTTCTGGCAGGTGTTTGCCTAAAATGTTAATGGGTGAAAATTCCAAGCTTGCCCAAGTAGTAAAATCCAGGTCTAAGTGACACATGCAATAGCAAAGATCTTTCTAATGAGGCAGCTCAATGAAAATTATTTTTCTTTTCCAATCCCCAGTGGAGAAAGTATTATCATCTTCCTTATGACAGCCTTTGAAATCTTCCCATATTTGAGAACTATCATGTTTCTGCTTGCTCTTCTTCCCTGTCAAAAATAAACCAAATTATTTCATGTCCTCTGTGTCTCTGACCACTCTTGCATCTCCTTCCTCCTATAATTGCCTGCAATTTTTCACAAATGTGGTAGAGAGAGACAATAGAAAAATGAGTATGACATGATACTATAAGCAAATAATTATCACGACAAGACAGAGCTGAATTCAGATCTTAAAGACCATATCCTCATTTGTATATCCCAGGGTAAGAAGTGTATTTTTTGCAACATTGACATTGCTTATCTGCTTATCTACTTCTCTGATATGGCTGGAACCTTTCCTACAGAACTGTCGTTTTGCCACGTATTTCCTACATTGTACTGATGCACATGATTAAAGCTCTTGTCCCTGTCAAGCAGCATTCTTGTTCTTTCCCATCTTTTCTCGGGCACCCTAAGAATATTTGAAGTTCTGATACTGTCATACAGAATGCTTATAATTTCCAATATTTTCTATGCATTCCAGATCATTAATGAAAGTATTTTGTGGTACCAGGACAAGGACAGCCAGCATTTTCTATACCATTCCAGTTAAATAGTCAGTAATGACCAAAATATCTCTTCTCCAAAGCAGAGAGTAGAATAAAAGAGATTTCTGGAGTTATTCTCCTCTTTTTGAGTGAAATGACATAGAGAGATGGAGACAACAAGAAAGCAGAAACTAAATAAAGTAACAATTTCCTGTGATAAAATAAGTGATTTTCAAATCTTGGGGAGACTATAAAAGATTAAGTAACATTTTGGTATAATTTTTTGGGAACATTTGTATAAATGTGAACATTTTAAAATAACTTCAGATTAAGCATGGCTTCCATCTTAAGGTTGTAAGTGGTAAAGAAAATTAAATGTATTTGAGAGCAAAATATCTCAAAAGACTCCAAGATACTATGTATTCATAAATGGGGATAATTGTCAGAGAATTCAATTAACACTTATATGTGTGCACCACAGACGCATCACACAATTTGAAGAAGCAAAACATATAAGATACAACATTGGACAAAAATGCAAAAAATTACAAAAGTCAGTGGTAGTGTAGTGTTGCTCATCTTCTGTGTGACCATTGCACATCTCATATTCATCTCATATTCATATTAGAATTGTCTAATGCTCAGAAACATGGACACTGAACTTATACAATGTAAATGGCAAAGTTGCTCAAAAATATGATTACTCTGTCATGTACTTACTAGTTATTTCAGTTTAAAATTTGTGTATCCAACACAAAAATACCAACACACACTAACAATTGTGTACTGACAACATTCTGTCACTGTAGAGTTGCTTTTACTATCCAATAAAGCTGAAATAAAGGCGAGTAAGGGGACTTCAGCATCCTGGGACCTAAGAAGGTTGAGAAATCATCACTCACATCCCTACAAAGTTACTCTGTAGATTTAAGAACCTGTTATTTATTTCTTCAGCTTCCTTCTAGTTACATTCTTCATTCAACTAAAAATACATCAATAAATGTGATTCTTAAAATGTTGGTTTCCCAGAATTTCGAGAATGACCAATTCTTACCTTGGAGTTGAGTTTCTAATAGCCTTTAGAAAACACCTGTCATAGAAAAAATGTGTGACCCTATCCTTCAGACTAAGAAGAACACGAAATAAAATACAAAATAAAGGTAAAAGGAAAACTTACCATTAAACAAGTCACTAGAATGACAAAGATGCTGAGAAATATGACAACTGCATAAAATCCTTCTTTGCTCCAGATTTTGTCTGCTTCATGCTGACCTTGCAAAACATTTTTCTTTTTTGAGTAATGAAACAGAAAGAGAAAGAGAAGAAAAGTTATAGAGTGGTGCGTGCAGATTAAATGCCCAGCTCTCACTGGGCATTAATCACTCTCCTCAGCTTTCTCAGTGCTGGCATTCCACAGCACATGGCACGACTTTGGGCGCTGCTATTGGCACCCCAGCCCACGCCCAGGGCACGGAGCAGGGCCACCCCACGCTCCCAGGGACCTGCAGCCCTCCATGGCTCCACCAGCCCTCACAGGCTGCCTGAAGGTAAAGCAAACAAGACCCAGCGCCGTCCTTGGAAACCACCTGGCTCTCCAGGTCAAAGGGCTGCGCTCCCACACGGGCTTCGGGAAGCGCTCGCCCTGCCTCTTTCTTCCCAGGGCTTATCTCCAGCCCCAGCGCCCACACGCCAGCCTTCCCAGGGTTTGCACCTGACACGGGGCAAAGAGAGCAGGTGATGCCTTGCTGGTTTGCCTTTGGAGACACGGAGCTCACACTGTCACCTCCAGATTACACACACACACACACACGTAAAAAATACTGATTTTGCTGAAAAGAACCTCATTATCTGTCTATCTGTAATTCTGATTATACTTAATCTCATTATCTTTGGCTTCCTGCTGATAGAACATTTCTGAAACAGCTGTGCACACTAAAATTTCCAGAACTCCTGGGGAACTCCTGGGGATTATGAAATAATAATGATTGTAAAAGCATTTATTTTTGTCTTTATTGCAGCACTGGGACTTGGTTGGACTATTAAATTACCAGAATTTCAGTATGTTTTCAAATAGAGATTCTGTAGCAGAAACAAAGTCATTTTACCCTCAGTCTAACTGCAATACATTATTTAGAATAAAGTATGTTGTCTGATATTTCTGGGATCACAGCTCAGTAGACACCACCCTTCCAATTTTCAGCTACTTGTTTTATTTTCTTAATTGTATCTTTTCAGTAGAGTTTTCAGACTGAGTAAAACCAACTTTCTAAAATCCTGGTTTCCATTGTAAATGGTCAAGGTCTTGGTGTTTCGCTGAAATTCTCTAACGCTTTTAAATAAACCTTTTGTTTAACTACTAACTTGTCTTCCCACCCCAATGTGGCCTTTTTTTCTCACTGGGGATGTTGTGTAAGAGGACTGGAAGTTTATCACAGAGGAAAGAGTTCCTCCCTACAAAGATGAGTGGCTGCTTAATGGCCCTGTATAACTGCAGGGATGCTCTAACACTTTACATGGGTACATCATGCCTTGGGATTTGCCTTGGCAGAGCCAACAGCTCAAGCCAACTTGCCTTCCAAAAAAGGCAAAGCCTCCCAAAACGAAGCCTCTTCAGCCTCACAAACACAGGAAGTCTGGATGATGATGAATTAATGTGAGAAATCTTCCTGAGGAGCGTGAGATCACAGCGTGAGAAAGAGAACAAGATGAAAAAAATGCTGGGTGCTGGATCCTGATATGGTTTTCATGGTCCTCCTTTCAGCGCAGGATTATACAGTGCTTGTTTTGAAAAGAGGACAATGCAAGACAATTCACAGGTAAAATTGCCACAAAATGCAAACATTTAGAGAGGAATTTGGTAGCATGGTCTATTTAAAGAGACTTGCTTGCTTGAAGAAAGGCTTATGTGTAACTGTGAGTTGACAGCTTTACCACTGAAAGCATAATGAAGAGTTTTCTTTAAAAGTAATAGTCCTAGGGACCAGAATGGAAATCTTTCAGCACAATCACAGAAACAAATCTTGTAAAATGAGTATATTTGCATGTGTGTGCACATCTGTGTGTGTAATCATGCATAGTTTCATGACCTTGGCTTTAAAATCTTGCAGGTATTGACAACTTAAAAAGGTTTATAAAGTGTCAGTTTGATGTTTAATGAGCAACTTAAAACCCAAGGCTTTCAAACAGAAGCTGGAAATCTTGCCAAATATTTCTGCAAAAATTTTTCCTAGACATATTTAAACACTACTGCCACTGTAGTGGGGTACAGCTCTCTGTGCAATCTACTACCTCAGCACAGCAAGGTCATTCTGCTGTGCTCATGCCACAGGACCTGGGTTCCAATACCGGCTCAGAGCCCAAACCTGCAGCTGCTCCACATCCAAGGATGCTCCTCTTGAGCTCCAAGGGAATCCCACGGTAACAGCAGCAGCTGCAGATGTGGCTGATTAGCTATAAACTCAATGTTTGACTCTGAGTGGGTTACCTGATGGCTTTCCGGTGTTTCATATCTCTCAGAAGGAAATTTAGATAAAAAGCAGGAGCTAAAGGAAAATTGGCTGTGCTAACCTTTTGTGACTGAGTAAATGGGCTGGTTTAATATCTCTTTACTGAAAGGACAAATACACTAAAAAGCAAATGAAGAGCTAATAGGATTTTTAGTCAGAGTGTATGAGAGACTTAAATAAACTTTAATTCATTAATGTCACAAAACTTTTAAAATATTTTATAATAGACTTCATATGCATAACAGAGTGAAGAGAGTAAGAGGAGACTTTAGGGAATGAATCTCTGATGCCTGTCTAGTGCTATGTGTGTTCAGGACAAGTCTTTGTCTGATTTGTCTTTCTAACAATGATGTTCAAAGAATATTAACAAATGCTGTAAAAAGAGTAAAAAACATATACCACAACTTAATTTGATACACCCTTTTGAAACATTTCAGTAGTACCTTCACCTACTTAAGGAAATCTTTCTCCCGGATCTAATTGGTGGAGAGTAAAGTCATTGCTTAAGCTGCTTCCTAATGACAGAAGAAGCTGTGACCTCCAGTAAGTGAGTCATCTGACACCCACGATAAGGAATAGCTTTTCCAAACGTCAATGCTGCTCATTCAGAACTTTGCTCCTTCATCTGCAAAAACTGATAAGAGGGATAGCAACTGCCACGCTCACTGCAAATTGCTGACGCCCAGGAAAAAAGCTAATTAGATGGCCAAATGCAAGGCAAAAATGAGAGGATTCTTGTCCTTCAGATAGTTTTTGAGGAATAGGCTGGAGGATATACTCAGACTAATTTGCAAAGATCTGCAGCTAATAAAGGTGGGAGAATATCAGAGCAGATGAAGTGGCAAGGGAATCCAGTAGCTCAGGGAGCATCAGATCCTAGAGCTAACAGGGAGGAAGGCATCATTTCCTAGTATTTCCATTCCCTAACGAGTCTCCAATAAGGCAAGTTTTTCAGGCAGAATGAGCCAGGTTAATTTAAACTGTTTGAATTCAGCATAATTCAATGCAAGGAAGAATCAAATGTATTCTTACAGTGCCACTCAATCCCTAACCTTACTGAAGAGTGGCTGCACACAAGGGTATCAGCCGAACTGGAACAAATGTGGTTTTTCTAAACAATTTTTATAAACTCTCTTTTTTATTAAAGCCACTAAAAATCCACTCTGGATTTTCTGGTCTTATTAAGGAAAAACAGTGATGTATTTCTACAAGCAAGTAAAATAAGCAGCCAGCTTTTGATAATAACAAAAGAGACATTGACCTGAAGTAGTCACTGTAAAATCCATAACTGAAAGATCCTGGACCTGACAGGAAAGGTAAATTTTCAGTGGAAAACAGGTGAATTTATAAATTGGGTCAGTCAACCCCAGTTAGTCCCCTGAGCTGGAACACTAATGAGAGCATAGCAATCTCAGAGGAAAGCTTACTGGGAGCTGGGGGTAGAACTCAAGATCAAAAAGGGTTCATGGAAGTTCACACTGAATAGCTTTGTTTTTTCTGCTATTTTAACTAAGGCACATTGGGAAAGGCTGCCAAGAAATCTCTTCCACCCCCAGTGAAAACATGTAGGAATGTGTGTGACCTCTAAGGCTCACAGGACACTGCATAACAGCCTCTCGACCATGTCTCCCATGATAAAGTCTCCCCAAAAGCTCTACCTTAGGCACGTGTGTGATGAAGTGCTGTGATTCCACATCCACACTGGCAACCTGCAGGGCTCCTGTTCCTGTTGGGCTCTCTGGGTGCAGCCATGCAGGTGTTACACTACAGCTGCCTTGCCTGATCACAGGAGCATGTCCTTGTTCTCTGCTTTGTTCCCAGGTGCCTCTGTCAGTCCAGGCTGTTGTAACTTCTAAGATCCTGGTTTTGATCACTTGCTCTTATAGTAACTTACAGTTTCTGTGTACTTTAAGTGCATGATTGCTTCCTTTGATTTCTTCTCTAATATGTTAATATCACATACTTCAAAGGCAGTCTCTTTCTGCAAGGAGGCTGTAATGCTGCATTTTGGGATTGCATAATGTTGGTATGAGCTTTGGAAATTTCTCCTACAGTGACACATTTCCAGCTGGCTGTTAGCTTAGCTCTCAAAACGTAGTAACCCTTATTTTATTTACTGTTACTTCAGCTATTTTAGTCATTCAAAACCTCTTCAATATCTCTTCTAGTAAATTCTGAAATCCAGTGGTATTTTATTTTAATCCAAGCAATTTAAAGACATGAGGAAGCCAGGATTCCCACACTATAATAACATGGACTGCCTAAGTCATTGAATTTAGTCCTATCATCAAGCACCAATTTGGTACTTTGTTCTGGATAAGCCTGCTCCTGACTGTGGTACATCCCATGGAACAGAACTCAATCTGAAATCCCACTTCAGACACAAACTTTAGACCACAGTAAAAGAGCAAATTCTGCAACTTCAATAAGCCATTGGAAAATCAAGGAAATAGGAAAGGTATAGGCATTGTCCTGGACCCCTGAAATGGCAAGGAGTCCTTTAAATTTACTGGCACATTCCCACTGGTACATATCTCATTCTACACCAGTAAAGTACTCCACTGGTTCCTATGGCAAAGACACATAGGGAAACTGCTCTTTCAGCTTCTACAGAATAAGAAACTGGGACATGATTTTGAGACAGGCAATTTACTTGAAAATAGATCAACCAGTGATCAATGCATCAGCAGATGTGAACAAGCAAATTATTTCTGTAATGAGTGGAAATGTTCCAGGTACTGACATGCACTGGGACTTCTCCTGCTTATGGTATAGCATGGGCTGAAACTTTGAGAAGAGCAGTTTTCCATGTGGGTTTTCATATATGATCGTGGTAATTTTTTTTTAGGCAAGCCAATCTCCCATGGCTTTAACCCTCTGGTTAGCTGGTCTAGTTTACACTAAACCTTGTTAAAAAGGGTCAATCAAGCAATCTCAGGAGAGGTGTTTCACAGATGGGATGAACTGCCTGTCAAACATGCACCTTTTTGTTTACTGTACAGAGCCAGCAGACTTTCAAGCCTTAGGCAGCTCTTACTGAAATACAGCTGAAAAAGGAGATGAATTCCAGCCCTAACACCTCTGTGTCAGCCACCCACCTAGAAAGAGGAGAGTAATGCTTCCTTCATGCCCAGATACACTGATAATGCTCATAAAATACTGGTTGTGAAGCATTCCTACTTTTGGTAGAAGAGTGTACCATTTTAGCTCATTATTTACTCAGGATTGATAGCTCAGGAGTACACAAACACAGCATTTTACAATGGTAAAATAATGTGTCAAAGCTGTGTAAGGCTTTGTCTATCTACATCTTCCTTCAAAGGTTTGGCTGTTGTGTTTTTGTTCGCTATTACTCTGGAACAATTTGTTATAAGAGCAAATTAAGGGAAGATAAGTGGTTATTAGCTGACCGAGTAAAGATTGTAAGCTGCTGGTTTTTATGTGTTGTTTTCTGTGTAGTCTTACACATGTAAACTATTGAGATCCATAAGGAATATCTATTAGAGTAAAGCTGCATTATTTTTCAGGCTCAATGCCTTAGCTGTATAATCTGCTATCAATTGAAATACTAAAATCATGTCTTGTGTCTCAACAGTACTAGGAAGTCGAGACTGCACAGCTTTCATTCTAATAATCCTGTTCTAAATTATTATCTACATTTTTTTTTCCAGAAAGGAAATACAAATATCTCAATATTCCAGATTATTGAAATGTATCTAACTCAAGATGAGCTATTGAGTTCAATGCTTGGTTTTTTTCCAGGATCTCTTCATAGCTTGATGACATTTCTCTGTTCATCTATTATTCATATAAGTTCTTGCTTCATGTCTACCTGAAGTTTTATTTGTAACTGAAGTACTAGGAATAGATAATTGCCTCTATCCCAACTGTCAGATTCATGTGCTTCAGATACAAAGGAAATTCTGATGTAAAAGAAGCTTCACCAAGGTTGCTGATGGGTGATATAAAGACTTGATTTGACATTTGGAAACCAGAGCTTTGCTATGTTTTGTATTAGAACACCTAAAACTAGAGAATCTGTATTTTGATAGTGGCAGGTTGCTATAGTAGGCCATGAACTGGCCTTGTTTTATAATTCATTTTTTTCCTAACACAGACATTCTAGATTCTTAGAATACTTAAAATTAGCAAAAAAATTTCTAATCAGCAGAAATACAGGTAGGCATAACAGCCCAGTGGCTCAAACAGAAATGTTTCAAACACAGCTTTGGATATAAAAAAATCCCAGGAACTTTTTACCTATTGAGGGAAACCTAGCTCATCAGAGTATTTAATTTTTTTCCCCCATTTTTGGACATGGACTACTTCCCTGCCAAACTGGGACCCTCCACTAAAAATCTTGATTCTTGATAACCTGATTGATAGGGTTTGGCCCCAAACTGTATTCTGAGCATCTTTCTAAGTACATAAGGGCTTTAGGTAAGACACAAAATAAAATGTGATGTGATGTGGCCATGTCTATGAGTTCACTGACTCTTTACCCCTAAGGCTTTTGCTTTCTTTCATTTTCCAGGTACACTTTAAATAATTTGGCCCCAAACTAGATGTCCATCTCACTGATAATGTCTCAGAAAAGCTGAGGAGGTGACAATGTTATCTTTGATTTGAAATTGATTTTTTTTCCCAAATAATGGATGAGGTCATGCAAATAATAGCTACAAATTTTATTTTACCCTCTTTTTGGTTTGGCCTTTCCAAGCCAGGTTATTCTAGGATTCTATGATAATTGCCTTATAGTAGTGATGCTATCTTAGCCTATACATGTTCTGTCTCATGCTTGAGAGCCTCAGCCAGAAAACTATGAAGGATGTAAGTGCCTAATCTGTATCAAAATAATACATGTTAGAAAATTGATAACCAACCTCAGGGGAGACCTCTGTTATTCCAAACTGGGATAAACTCTGATGCAAAATGTTGATATTAAGGGAACGCAACACTTCTTCAGATGGGAGTGCCTCAGAAATTCCTGGCTTCCTGTTCAGTGGGGACACAAACAATTCTACACAGTTCTTCTTGCCCTAGGAGAAAAAAAAAAAAGGCAAAATCATAGGAGAGGTCTGACATTAGATAATCTCTGCTGTCTGTAGATTGCAACTATAATTCCAAAGACAAAAGCGTGGAATATAAAGGTTGCAACCTGCTCTGTGAGGACAACATACCTTTTGCCTGTCTTTGTAAATCCCAGCAGACTGTGGAAAAAAATACAAATCCTATACCTGGGCATGTGTGCTTTGTCTCAATCACTATCAACAAGGTAGAATTTTCCTGAGTCTAGTATCATTAAACAAGCAATGCAGCATAGTCATAGGAGGAGCCATGGGATGGGTTCAATGGCAATGTGCCAGCAGGGATTTTTAGCAGATAGCTCACCTGAGCTGAGCTGAAATAGGAATGCTTAGCATAAGGCTGTGATATTTGGACAATAATTTCTAGACCCTTGTCAGCACATTGCAGACACATACCATAATAAACTCCTTTTAGTTGACTTCAGTGCAAGTTAATATGGTCCAACAAAATTAAAGGACCAGGGAAGTTTTGTTAACACTTAGTGGGTAACCTTAGAATGTCCACTCCCCTATGTATTAATTCTTGCCCTGGTGTCTTTGGTGCAGTCCTTGCAGCCTATGAGGCTGAAATGTATGTAGGTATGTAGGTCAGTGATGCTCACTGTGTTTCAGGATAGCAAAAGGAAAGAGAGTTTCTTTGTTGTGATAGACATGAACAGCACATGAGACACATCTCCAAACAGGATGTGGGAACCCTGGCTCCCCAGGGCTATGCTCATTGTAGCTGGCTCTGTGGAGTCCAGATCTGGGGGATTACACACACATGAGGTAGGCAAGGAGCTCTTCCCTGCATTGCTGCCTGGGCAGGCAAGAATCTGACCAGACTGGTTACTTACTATTCATCATTATGGGATGGGAGACATCAGTTCAAACTGGGATTATCCTGATTTCCCCTGCCCTCTTCCCCTCACCTGGAACGTGCATCATTATCTTACTGAAGTGAAGAAAAAGAAGACATCTTTTGCTACTCTTAAAATACCTCTGCATGAAATACTCCTTGCATTCAAAACAGAGCTGCACAGAAAGGGACTCTTTCAAACATATTTGCCTCAATTCTGTTCTCTGTGCTCTCACATGTGCTGCTGGTCCATCTGCTCAATAAGAATGATAAGGACACTGGCTACAGTGGGAGCTGAAGACACTGATTAGAGGCTGTGGCTGTGCTCAGTCTCAGACTGCTGCTGCATGCAGGTCACAGGCACCAGGCAAGGCTTGGTGGGTGTGCAGCATTCCCAGGGTTTTGTACCTCCTCTGTTTACGAGTTTCTCTATCCCATTAAAGGACCTTTATGGGAGGAGGATGTTCTGGAAAGGTTAAGGAGACACTGGAAATACCGAGTTAATATTTCCTGGCACACTGTGTGCTGTGACATGTAAGAGGTTCGCAGGCTGTCTGCTCCCCCTGTGCCTATCCACATCCTGGCTTCCAGGCTCCTGATCACTTCTGAGAGTCGCTCACTTGGGAGTGAGTCACCTCACCTCACTTCAGTTGTCTACCTCTGAAAGTCAGCTGAGAGGAGCTGGCATCTTGAGAGAATTATTTAATCCATCCTAACATAACCGGGATTGCTCTCAATGCCTCTCCTGCAGTTACCATGCTCTCTACTGCTTTTACAGGGAGCCTAGATGAGTAGTTTAAACTGCACTGGAACAAGGCAAGATGAATTTTGATGAGCTCTGCTTGCTTACCAGCACTCTGTCTGAGAGGAATTGTTTCATGTTAGAAGGATGAAAAGTGGGAATAATGTCTCCTAAGATGTATTTGTATCCCCTGTGAATTTTGACTGTGGGTGATTTTTAGAGCAAACAGGGGAAAGTTTGCTTGCCTTCTTATATCACTGAAATATTGACTCATAGAAGAACTTTTACAGGTGTTGAAAAGAATAATTAAATAATAGTACTTGAGAGGAGAGAGCAAAAAGCAGTGGAGCCAGTAGGAAAATAAGCAGTATATGTCTTCTGTTTATTTACATAATTTCTAAAGAGCTTAGTAAGAAAAATACTAGGTGATTCAGTATGTTGAACTGCACATCTCAGACTCCAAAACATTTCTCATTTAACTGTGCTTTTCTCTGAATATTTCTTAAAGCCTTTCATGCTGATCAATGCAGGAGACAAATGAAATTTAGCATCACGCTTGTCACGAATGAGTGAGATCCCTGAAGAACATGAAAAGGGCTGCAGTGCATTCCTATTGATCTTTCTTGCTGTACTTTTTGTGAGATCTTTTCTCACAGAGACATTACTTGAAGGAGTTTTATAATCCTTTTTGATGTATACAATCCTATCAAGCTTTCAAGGCAGAAAATACTTTTATGCTGAACCTGTCAGTTTTCTTCCCTAATATTCAACCTGCATGTAGAATGAAAAAAAAAAAAAAAAGGTTATTCCCTCTGCAAAGTGAATTGAAGGCTAGTAATACACACATGATGTTGGGTTTTCTTGCCTCATGGTAAACTTGTCATAAAAAGACAACAGTGTTAAGTATGCGTACACAAAAAACCCATTCAATGACAGTTGATTAGAAAACCTCTTTTTTGCTAGAAGCAAATTTATCACCAATAGGATACTGTAATCTACAAGACCCTTTCTGAAGAAAGATCATTACAGCAGAATAACAAAGTGTGCATATTAATATTGTAAATTACATTTAATTTACTAATGGAAACTCTGAGGATAAATTGTGAAGATGCCTTTGAAAGGATGAATCATGTGTATTTTCTGAGCAATATTCAACCTTTGAGAAACAAAACGTGGATAAGGTGTGAACATGAAAAGAACTGCATTGGAATGAAAACTAAGGGATAAGCAATCTGCCTATGAATAGGACAAAAAAAGACATTCATCTGGCTTAGCTGAGAATGGTGTCTTTTCAAAGGAAAATTTAAACAGTTTTGTAATGGGGATTTATTTTTCTGTAGTGCAGTTGAAGAAATGGAATAAGAATTTTTCTGTCCTATTTAACTGTACCCTTCTATAGTGACAGGAAAATAAATTTAAGATAATTTAAATAAACAGGTACACTTTAATACACACAGTCATTTGGTACTTACAATGAGTCTGTTGATATGAACTTGCTGAGGTAACAGTCCCAGTGCTGCTGCCACTCCTTGGCGAAATATTCGAAGCAATGTGATATTTAGCTTGTTTACATCCATTTGCAGTGTCTGGAAAACAAAATCAGTTCAAATTAACTCCTTGCCCAAGACATTCAGTTCTCAAGATGACTGATCTCTAGGGCTTCTCACTAATTGTTGTTGGGTTTTTTTTTTTTGTAACAATAATCTGTGTAAGTTATGTGCATCACAATATATAATAAGTCCAAAGGTACATATAAGTACCTTAAATGTTATTCATTAGCAAAGTACCACCTTTACCCAAGTACACTCAGAATGGGTTCCAGATGGTTTTGGCTTAGTTCCTTGGACAAGTTACAGTGTTAAAGATAACATAATTACTACCTCAGATATGAAAGTCAAGCATTAAGCATCAATGCATCTGTAAAGAATGAGATACTGAGTTTGCACAATGAAGATTCATTTGGAATATTGTCTTAACATATCTCCCTGAAGGTGAAGAATGAGTCAGACGTAGTGAAATCATACAATTTCAATTTTGATTAGCATCTCTGAGATCAGAAATGAAATATTCTGGATACATTACCCATGCTTGAATTTCCTAAAGCTTCCTCATGCAAGTCACAGGATGAGACAATCTATAGCATTGAAGCATTTTTTTCCCCCTGTGTTAGAACTATAATGAAGTTTAGAAGTTTCCTCAAGTTCAGATCCTTTTTGTGAAGTCAGTGGAATTTTACCCAAGAAATAAATTAGGCATTGAAGCATTTTTTCCAAGAAGACTTGTCCAAGTCTTCGGTGACCCAGATATTGGGTCTTCACATGATGCCCAGTAGGCAGTACTTCCCTATGGTACTTTGGAGTCTGCTTCTTTGCTTTCATATCCCTTTTGCAGACAATATATAGTGGAGAAGAGAGGAAAGATGACTATGTCAGACAGCCACAGGATTCCAATGCTTCTGACAACTTCTGACTTAGAAAGTGGCTAAGTTCTGCCTGAGCTAGCTGACTTGAGATAAAAAAGATTTTTATTTTAAATTTCCTATTTAAAGCCATGGGCCAGCTTGCTGCTCTGAGGGACCAAACAGGTATTCTTCCTTCCTAACCAGAGCTGATAAAGAGAATTAAATATCCGTGGGTCAGATATCACACTGGGAATATGGTTATGGTAAAGAAAGAAAGGAAAAATTTATCTCAAAGTAAAACCACATCACACATTTTGACTCTTGTTCTTTTTCTGTATTTGTAAGCTATAATGTAAAACCATAAAATATTTCCTTTCCTTTTCCACTATTGATTTTATTCTTCTATCAGTACTGTTTTTCTTTCTTTTCCTCCCTTTTTCTCATATTTTTTACATTACTGGGATTGTCAGGTCTTTAGGAATGAGATCTGCTCTTACAACACAATTGAGCTTTAATTTAGTCAGAAGTATTATAAGATTCTTCCACTTTAAATACCTTTCCTACCCTGGCATTTTCAAAATGCAATATCTCCTTCTCTGCTTCTTGAATTAGACAGACATCCTCAGTAGTTACAGAACTGCTCCAACTTTATCACTGCAATAGAGATGTTTTGAGAGGAGACATGTGGAGGTCTAACAGATGTGAGCACTTACTCTTCTATACCCCAGACTGACTCATGGAACACCTAACAAGAACTGGTCTGGAGCTTTGAAGCTGTCACTGCACTGAGACAGCCCGATCTGAAGATCTTGAGTAAATGAGAAAGGGAGCTGCTGCTGAGATAGAAAGACTGTCATAAGGGTCCCTAGAGATTCATTAGGATGGCAAAGAGAGTGTCCAAGCTGGTGACCCTGAGTCATGAGAATAACTGTTTTTACTCAGCATAATTACAAAGCATAAAATCAGAATACATGCATTTAAGCATACTAGAGGCAGGTATCATAACACAGTAATACAGATATTGTTAAATACTGTGTTCAGATCTCACTGATAAAGACACGGAAATGAAACAGCCAGAAAAAGATCTAGTTCAGAGGAAATAGAAGATCTTAAAGAGCCTATAAGGAGGTAATAAATTCTCAACGATTTAGTATGCTAGGATTGTTGTTCATCTTATTGAGAGATAGTAAAATGTGGTGAAACTCCATTATCTTCAGGAGAGTCACATTTCTGCCTACCAGGTCTGAATTCAGTCCACTGTGTCTTTTAACAAATATCCACCAAAGGCCACAGTGTGTGTGTGTGTCTATAACAGCTACATTGCCCTTCCTAGTCCCAGGGAAAGCCTGAAGACCCCTGCTCTGTCTGTCAGTCTGGCATCAGCCTGCTTAAAAATCTCACCTGGCCATGCACACAGAGACTACAGGAGCCTTTTAGATTCCTAAGTGGATGGGAAGAAATTTGCCCTTGAGCCCTATCTCAGGATGCATCTTCTGCAGCTCTAAAGTGTTGTGGTTTTTTTCTGGTTTTGTTTTTGGTTTTGTTTGTTTGGGTTTGGTTTTGTTTTGTTTTGTTTTTGGTGACTTTTCATCCCCAAAAAACCCAAGAAATATCTGAGGAAGAAGCATCTCACATTGATTATAAGAACCTTGCTTTCCTGTCCAGTGAAGGGAATCCATTTCTCCTTTTCTCCTGTCAGTGTGAATCTTAAATCCTTGGCACTTATAGCAAAAATTTGGTAAGAGTATTACAGGTCACTTTTTCTACTTCAGACAGCACAAGGGAGTGCATTTGACTCTTCCTGTCTAAAGGAAAGTAAGCAATCCAGAATCTGTCACTTTAGGAATGTAATTTCTACCTTGATATCACTCAATATCAGTGAAAGATAATTTACATAAAGGCTTGATGGAGTCCTGAGAGCACCTACTTTAGAGTGAGGAGATCATCACAAATGTGCTCTGTGCTCTCTATTATCCTTTTTTTGGTACTGTATTCATAAAAGCATAAAGCAGAAGTGGACTAGATTGGAGATGTATCAATTCATTATACTGTGGCCAGCTCTGGGCGTTTACGGTAAATGACAGGAATAGGGCAAGATAACAGCTTTTTCCCAAGTTTCTTCTGACAAGATTACAGCTAATTTATGTCTATTCAGCACAGGCAATGGGTTCTCCTCAATAACAACAATATTATCAGACTGGTCTGGGATGAAGGCAACACTTGGGGGCATTATATTCTTGACTCTGGCATGTGCATCCTGAAGATGACTGAAATTTAAGTCAGACCTGAGGGTCTGGTATAAAATTGCCTTTCTGCAAATTCTTAAGTATAACAATTTTTGTTGAGAAAAGTTAGTTGAAGGGAAAAAAAAAGAAAAGGAAAAGAAAATATAAAAAAAGACAGGAAAAAGAAGTCTTAAGTGTTTCCATCAGAAAATTTTCAAAACATTATTAAAATTTAAATATTTTTAATATTAATGTGCCATTCTGATGGCATGCCTAGATAATGTTTTTACTATAGTCCACAAAGGTATGAAATTAGGATAGGAAACTGCTAACGGATGGAGTACAAATGCAACATAGACAAATGATATCAAGTGTCATTATTAAGAGAATCACTCCTACAATGGAAACCTGACCAGCCATTTACAGGTTATAATTAAAAAAATGAAAATCCTTGAGTTCAAACATCACCTGAAAAAAAAAAAAAAAAAGTGGAATTAACCCCTGTAAAGTAATTTTTCTAAATAAATGAAACAAAGCATCAACATAGATACGCAAGTTATGTCTTACTGTGTTCCTCCTCCTGCTGCTCCTTTTGCTTTGGAAAAGAAAGGGCTGAAGCATCTCAGCACTAATCCTTTACCTTTGCTCATCTGCAGTGTTTATCATGGACTGCAACCACCTCCCCAAGGAGGTTATAATTTTGAATCAGCTGCCTTTGTTGGCAATAGCGACTTGTTGGGCCCAGAGGCGAACACCCTGGACAGTTCATTTTCCTGAGCAATTACCCACCTGGATATTGCAACTGTGGCGACGGTTTCTAGGCTCCTCTGATCCAAGTAAAAAAGGTAGCTGGAAGTGAAGGAGCTTTTTGCTTGTAGTGGAAAACTTGGGAAGACAGAGTTCCAGAAAGGGAAACTCAGCACAGAAACCCACCAAAGATCATCCACAACTGACATCCTGACAACTGACATCTTATTTATTTATTTTTAATAAATATCTTCATGTTAAAGGGACAAAAAAAATCTAACATGGAAGGGAATGTGTAACACAAAGTCTGAAGTAATATTTTAGGACATTACAATAAACCACAATTTCCCAGGTCAAGTTCTGTTTCTCAAGAAAAATTCAGAGAAGCATCTCTTTCTTACATTATCCTTATCATCAATTATATCCTTTCTCCAATGAGGTTCAAATATATGATTCCATTTCTATGCATTTTGCTCCCCCCAAAACTTCTTCTGATCCTACCACCACAGATGTTTTCTCTAACCTCCAGCTAAACTGATGCAGAACAAAAATAATCAAGGATGAAGAATAAAGTGAAAGTAGACATCTGAACAACACTTTAATGAAAAAGATAAAAAACTAAATCAAAAAATCATGCTAAGAATTTTACATACTCTAAGGCAACTGGGTAGTGAGTTCTATTTTGTGCTAAAACGAAAATAAAACTAAACACCCTTATTTAGTTAGGCTAACCAAGTGAGAAAGCTTAGAAAAGAGTTGTCACCTGCCTGCTCTCCAGTTATTTATACATGTTTTTTAAAAATAGCAAAAACACTATAAAATGGGAGGGGTCTCTGCACTAGAGCAAATGTAACACTATGGCCAAGCTCTAGGTCCCTCTATCTGAGCACCCCAACCTGCTGCCTGCACAGTGAGTGTCCACAGTTCATTACTGTCACAGTGTTCTGTCCTGTCACCCTCATCAGACAGCCTCAGCTGTGCAACAAAAATCAGATGTATTTATCAGGAGGGAAGTTGGAAATGTTGCAGATGTATCTGTACAGTTTTGGTGCAGGACTACAACAAATATGACAAAACCTGCATTTTCTTTCTCTCACCCTAAACACATTAGATTTCCTTCCTGTTGTTGTTCAATATTTGAGATTGCAGCTGCCTTGGGCATCAGGTGAGCCCCTTTGGCTGGCTCAGGTGACTGATACACATCCACAGAAGATTTTTGCTTTATAAAATTACCTAAGTCATGTGTCAACAGCAACATTACTGTCTCACATAGTCCATGAATCACAAGGGAGGCAGTATATCCCTAGCCAGCATTATGCAACTACAACAGTGCATTTTGCCAAGTGCCACTCCAAAGGGACTTTGCCCTAAGCCCAGCTGGTATCTGAGGTGCATTTACTCAGCTCCTATTTACTTCTCCCACTACCATATGGTTTTCTCCAAGAGGAAAGACCTGCCCTTTTATGAGGTCCACATTAAACTTTGAATTATGTCTGTAAACTAAGATAAAATTCTCAGGAGTATAAAATCAATTATTCTTAGGGATTAATTAAAGTAGCTTCATATTTCTGTGTATCAGCAGTTGTCTGCAGTGACCTACTCAAACTTTCACATGTAATATATTTGGGCTAAAACACAATATGACTAGATATATCAGTCTTGGGACATTTTAATACTTCCAATGACAGGGGGCAATTCCTGAATAAAGTGCAGTGAAAATCACCAGAAACAGTAAAAAAATTACAGGCATACATTTGATTCTGTAAGAATCAGTGAAAAGCAATGAGAAACACCCTCGACCTGGAACATGCTTCTGCTTAAATCATGCATTTTCTAATGAGGAGACACCGAGGCTGCAGAATATACAAATCTGCCAAACATTCCCAAATATCACAGGTAGACTGCAAAAACATAAGTGTTTGCCCAAATAGTATTTGGGTGATGAGAAAATAGAGCTCTAAGTTGCTTCTGTATGAATATTAGGAAAAAGTGATAGGAATAGATTGTTTTGGTTGCTTCAGTCCCGATTAGTCCAGGGAAGTTTAGTATATTTGTATGTTGCTTTTCAAGATATGACAATGTAGAATTTCACTCACACTTCTGCTAGGGGAAAAACCCAAACCACATCTGTTATGAAAAATCTTTGTTTAAAGTAAGCATAATATTTTCTGGAATTATGCATTTCTCATATAGTATTAAGTAACAATTTTGGCTCTTGATCAATTTTTCATGAAAGCACATACATTTAAATATTTATGCATGTTATGAGCTCCCTGAAATAAATCAAAGACAGAAGTAACACTGGTGAGAAATATAGGGTTAATCCAATTAATCCAGATAGCTGTATGGTCTCCCCTCAAAGTGATTTTCAAGTGAATGTTCATTAAAATATGAGAAAGAAAAAATTCTTAAATCAAAGCAGTCTTTTTCACACTGTGATTGATCCACAGACTTTTACACCACAGGAAGTTGCAGAAGCCAAAAACCGAACATGACTGAATATATTCAGTCATATTCAGTCATTCAGGTAGGAACAGGGCTGAATGCTTATATGAATGTTGAAAGTCACTTATGATCCTGGAAACTGTATGGAAGACATTCTGCAAGCCTTGTCACACAGCTGACTATCATACCTCTAGCTATCAGAAACTAAGATGAACCCTAGTGGTACAACAGAAGGATGCTCTCAGTCTACTGTTGCAAGGTTTGAGTGCTGCCCATCATCCTGGGCTAGAAATTAGGATTCATTCAAGTCCTGCTTGCACAGGTAGTACCAGCTAAAGATGATCTTAGAGACTGCTGCATCACAGATGTTGAAGACACCATACCAGCTGTTGAGGTGATGCCAGGGCACTCCACTGGCATCCACTGCTCAGGGTGGCAAACCTGCCCTGGAGGTGGGTGTGTGATATGACTAAATCAGTTTGCCTCAGCTGTGTGAAAGGTTTACATTTCTTTCTCCAGGGAAAATAACTAATTTCTCACAAGATCAGCTGATTTGGGGCTGATTTGATCAATTCTCTAGGAAGCATCAACACAAGAGTAGAAATGCTCCATCTGTGAGGTCTGGCTCTTGGTCATGATTCCCTCAATTCCCTCACTGAGCTTACTTGCACTTGGGCAGTGAGTCAGTCAGCTATAGGAAGACTTTCTGACCTTCATTGATGATTGAAGTGTACGAGAATGAAATCCTGATGAGGATAAGGTTTGTTAATTCCTGTCCTCAAGAGGTGCACTTTGATTTCTATCAGTTCTACATTTTTGCATTAACCTCTGGGCTTGCAGTCTCTATGAAAAGACAAGAGCCAGCTCTTTCAGTGTGGTGCCACAAGGTAATGCGGATTTACTGATTGCATCTAACGAGAAGACACAGAATAGTCTTCTTTATTCCAAAGGAAATCTCAGAAGGTGTATTATCTCATTCTCCTGGCTTCTGATTTTTGTGGTACATTCATCGTGTACCAGAATGTGAGGCAGTTAGTGGGGCAGCAGTCTGAAACCATGTGTTACACTGTCTGAAATACTGCTATGCCTCTGGCATTAGCAAGTCTGCTTCAGTTCTACTGCTTCAGTTCTGTGCTTATAAATGGGAATAATAGAATTTGACTCTTCACAGGATTTCTTATATTTTAGTAAGGCGGAGGTCAGATATGTAGAATATAACTTCTCAGCTTCTTTCACAGACAATTTAAATGTTGCCCCCAAAAGTTACTTCCTGTCTTTTTTTTACATTAGGAGCTTTTTTTACATTAGAGCATTTCTTCAAGGACTGGGATTTTCTTAATCACAAAGTATTTCAGTTTTCTTAAAATAACAGTTGAAGTTCATTTCAAAGCTTTTCTAAGCTTTTTCCTGCATCCATCCACCTCTGCCTGCCCTCCTCCCTTATGGCAGACAGTTGCAAAGGACAAGATGATGGAAAAGCACAAGACAATGCAGAGATTTGGAAACACAAAGAAAGCTGGGAGAGCTCAGCTGAACACTATTTCAACCTTTTTGTTCTTTGAGAGGCATGTATAATGAGTTCCATAAAATTGTCCTATCTGTCCTTATTCAATATTGGCAAAAAATTTATTCCCTGCATTGCAAAAGAAATTAATGGTGCTATTATGTCCAGTACAACTTTTATGCACAGCATGATTGTACTAGTCACATCCTATTTCATCATCCCAAAGCCAGCTGTAATCCTCAGAGCAAACAGATCCTTTTGAGCCTGTTCAGCACAGCACTTTTGAATATGTTTGGCTTTTTCTGTCCAATTATTAAACTTCTAGGTAAAGCCAGTGTAAAGTTCTAAATGCCAGAAACCCAGTATTGTTTCTGCTCTTTTTGTAAAACTCTCATTTCAGCTATTAATTCTGTCCAATTATTAAATCTCTAGGTAGAGCCAGCATAGTTATAAATGCCAGAAAGCCAGTATTGTTTCTTCTTGCTTTTTTTGTAAAAACATCATTTCAGCTATTTTTTTCCCTAAATGACTTTTAGTTCCTGAAGTTTGAATTCCCATTAAAACTTTGTAGAATGGTTCTTAATATAAAAGACAATCAAAATGCCTTCTAGAAAAAAAAAGTCAGACATAAAAATCCACCCCAAAACCATCCTTTTCTTTTTATCTTCAGATTTTTAAATTTTATTTGTAGCAGGCATTGACATAAACCTATATATATAATCTTACATACTAATGAAGAACAAAAGTAGAAGCATAAAATAAACAGCAACTTCCACATCTTTCAGGAACTGATGTGGCCAAAAGACTCCCACTGACTTATTCTTGTTCATAATCTTTCTCTCTGCTTCAAAAATCAAAGTAAAATTTCAGTGCTGCTGACATCCTACTTTTCTCACATTTATTTTCAGAGACAATTTTTCTTTCTAGTTTCAGATGAACAAAATCTACCTGAATGCAGACATAATGGGAATGTTATAAAAAGAGGCAAATGCTTCCCTTTTTTTCTCATAATCATAGTTCTCTGCAGCTCCTGGGCATATGAAGAAGAAAAATTTAAAATACATCTGGAGGCAAAAAAAAAAAAAAAAAAAAAAGCTTTGACTCAACTGAAATTGAGGTATTTACATAAATTGTTGTTTTTGTAAGATTCCTGAATAAGACTCATGTCCCATGGCAGTCTGGATTAATGGTCCAACACAGCCAAGACTTTGAAAGTAAGAAGCAATTCTTAGCATTCAGCTCTTAAAAGATCAGAATCCCATTTTCAGGAAACAAATGTCCAATAACAAGGGCTGTTTAGCATGATGCAGTTCATTGGTACCTTTTGCATCCTCATCTGCTTTAAAACTTTTAGCCCAAAGAAATCTGTTTATAGACATTATCATCACCACAATCACAAATTACTGAAATAAAACTTTTACTACTGATTTTACCCTTCCCTCTTTAGCACTCCAACATGAACCAAGGACAGACAATACAAGACAACCTTATAATTCCAGGCTTATATTCCTTTTGTCATTTTTCATTTTAAAGAAAGTTAAGCAAAATTAATCAAAACCCTTGGGAACCTGTAATTTTTTTGTTAGATAAAATCTGGATTTCTTTGGGCTTTATTCTGTCATGGAATCACATGACTGATGGAACCATAAGACTAAATACACCACTTTGTCCCAGGATTTAGCAAAACTGTAAGGTTTGTTTTTTGGTTTTTTTTTAACTGATCACTGTAAGTTCAGAAATAAAGTAGATGAAAAGACAATCTCATGATTTTGGCAGTGGTCTCAGGAACTTTGACCTTCTGAGGATGCTAATACTGAATGTACTTCAGAAGTTGTTAGGTTAAAAGTCCCTTTCCTATGATTAGCTGAGCAGACTGGATTTTCCTCTTCTGTCTAGAACTAAAGAGAGGAGGCACAGGTGAAGGGAAAACACAAACACCCAATCTTCAAACATTTAAGGAAAGTTTTACCACAACGATTACTATTAATGTTAATACTAATATTGTATTTTGACTAGCAGGTTTCTGGCTTTGATAATACTATCCATACACTGTGACCCATATGTCCTAATACAGGACAAGATTCATTGTGGTTGGTATACAGATAAAGTTTATGGCCTAACCTACCAGTGGAGTTGTGTTACTTCTAAAAGTCCAGAAGTTAACTGGAAAAATGAAATGTAACAAAAAGCTACAAAGTCTCAGGAAAAGTGGAAGAGCATTAATTAAATTTGTATATTCATGTAACACTTCTTTTCACAGTATCATGCAGAGAAAGAAAGGAATTTCATTGTAGACTATGGTGATTGTTGTCTATTTTTTATACATAATGTCTAACTGATCTTTAACTTGTTTTGAAAATATATCTTAATGATCTATCTTTTAAAGGAGGTCTTGTTCCCATTTATTATGATAAGACAGAAATCCATTTTGCAAATTGTCGTAATCAGCAAAGGTTTCTAGGAAGAAAATCCACTGACATTATCCCATTGAAACTCACGACTTCCAGAGAGACAATGGCTGCACACAGCAGAACACAGATGTGCCAGGCCTGCAGAGCCTCTGGTCAGTGCACAGGAGCAAATTCAATGGATGCAATCCATGTTGGATTAAACATGCACTATATTTTCAAAGATGTAGATGTAGATGTGAATTTACTGGAGAGCTTTAAAGAGCTTTATTTCCTGCACTGTCCTCACTTCCCACTTCCCTGCTGTGTTTTATCTTTTCCTCACATCATGCTGGCAAATCATGTATTTTGGACAGCTTTCATGTCCCGTTTTCTTACTCCTCCAAAAGACAGAGATATCACAGTGCTGTGCAGCAGTCTAAATGTATATATCACATCCATTCATCCCCTCTCTTGTCAGCCTTGTGCAGCAGAGTCCTTATCATACAACTCAATACGAGTGTGCAGTCCCACTTCACCACCCAAGGATGGCAAGACAGAGAACCAGAGATGTACATACCTGAGCAACGGGCTCAGCCCCATCTCTACCATGATTTTATTATCATGGCTTTACATTCAGCAAGCTGCCCTAGATCCAGAAACCATCATTGTACTACAAAGCAGAAGGGCGTTACCTCAGTGAAAAATGTGGTAGGTTACTGCAAATGGGGCACCTGATTGTCAAAGTCCTTAGGGTTGGCAGGGCTCAGCCTGCCAATGAATCCCTCTTTCACCTTTTCTTTGAGTTAGAACTAAAACAAACAAACCTGCCGTACTGGATTCATCATTATATTGTGTCTGTATTATTGGAGGAATGTTCATTTCACTACTCAAAACAATGTTGAACAAAAATAATAGACCATCAAAGGAATAACTCCATTCTGGGAGTAATAAAGAAACAAAAGATTACCTAAAAGGCTATTCCAGCTTCTAATTTCTACAAATTTTCCCACATTAAATGTAAAATTCCCAGAAAGATTTCCAGAAATTGCCTGATTAAATGCAAGAAGGGGAAAGAGTAAGAATCTGTGTTCAGCAGGAGCTCACTTAGTCCCACAAGGACTGATGCAGCTCCTGTTGAATTCCTTGCTACATATTTCTTCAGAGGTATTTTAGACAACCACTATGCTGACCTAATAAACAACATAGTTTTCTAATAGACAGAATTGTTGTTATTTGTAGAATCATCTCTCAACCATCCATATGGTGATTTTTTTCTTCCTTTACTACTGTATATATCATATTTCTTGGGTTGGGTCTTTTTGTCAGGCAGGTACAACATGGCCTGGGATGCTGCTGTCTCATCTGTTAAAGCAGAGCTGCTTCTTTCTAAACAATTTCAACAACACGATGAAGGTTTATGTCATGCTGGGTGACAGAGAGAGCAAGAATACAAGGAGAAGGAAAGACTTCAGCAAAAAATAGTAATGCTCAGTTTACATTTGTAGTTCTTTTCATGTCGACATGTAGTTCTTTCCATGGTTCTTCTAACAGGGGACTACGAATATTCATAATAACCAAAAGTACACCAAGACCAAGTGCTGCTTATCTTAGAAACATGAAAAGGTATGTAATGTCAATGCTGTAAGTAAAAAGACTTGGACACCCAACACAGAATTCCGGCCAACATCCCTCACTATCTATTTTTCTGGGTTTTTGGAGATATTCTTTATATTTTATGTCAGAAAATCTTAGTGTTCTAACCCTAAAAAAGGTTAAGATTTTAAAGAAATACATAGATTTTAAAGTATAGAAACATTAGACTTCCTATATATGATTTTAAAAGACCACTAAATCTAAGGGTTTTTTTATGTACTAGCTCCTGAGTTCACTGAGTCATAGAATCATAGAATGGCTTGAGTTGGAAGGGATCACAGAATCCATTGATACAGAATCAACCCCCTGCCATGAGCAGGGACACTTTCCCCTAGACCAGGTTTCTCAGGGTCTCCCAACCTCTCCTTGCATATTTCCAAGGAGGAGGCATCCACAGTTTCTCTGGGCAGCCTGTTCCTGTGCCTCACAGAGAAGAGTTTTTATTTTGATACCTAATTTAAAGCTACTTTCTTTCAGCTTGAAGCCATTCCTCATTTTCCTGTCACTGCACGGCCTTGTAAAACGTTTCTCTCCATCCTTTTTGTGGGCTTCCTTCAGGTACTGGAAGGTCACCTCAAAAAAATCTCTTTTTCAGGCTGAACAATCCAAATTCTCTCAGCCTTCCCTCACAGGAGAGGTGCTTCATCATTCTGATCAATTTGGTGGCTCTCAGCTAGACTCACTCCAACAGGTTGGTGTCCTTCCTGTACTGAGGATCCCAAAGCTGTTATTTTGTACTTAATCATGTGTGTACTTTTCTGTCTGTAGCATGTATTGTATAAAGATTCTTCTGTTTTATGAAGTACTACTTTTACAGTCAATTAACATCATAATATCTTATATAGCTAATATACGAAACATAAGAGAAGCATTTAAATTATTTGCATAACCTGAATGAGATGGGAACATCATCATGCCAGTCTTTTTTTACCTAATATAATTTGAAAACATATTTATGATTCGAGTCTTCTAAAATTAGACTTTAATTATAGATTCTAAGCTTTAACTTTGCACCCAACTGTGAAATTTTAAAATTTCATCTAAATTCTGTATCCTGTTTCTTCTCTGTCTTCTGCACTAGCGATTCATATAGAGATTATATAGATCATAAAGCAGCTCACAAATGAAATAAAAAAAATTCAAAAATCTTTTTCAAAATTCAATGAATAAATAATTATACCCTTACATTTTGTAGGAGTCCAAATACTTTAACTTGAACAGTCATTCTGCCATTTATGTAAGTAAAAATTCCAAATCTTAATTCAGTGACTCAAACCTTTTAATTTTAATATTTTTAAGATGGTTTAGTAAAAGAAAGTAGAATTGACAGCTGCATAGGAAAATTGACAATTTTTGTTATTTTAGGATGTTTTTCACAAATCTTTCATGCAAGAAAGAAGCTGCTAGTTGACAGTTTGTGTCCTTAAGGAAGATGAGTCTTTGGATATATGAGACTTTTTAAGGTCATATCCTTAAGATATTTATGCACACCTGTGTATTCAAACTTTAAGTACAATTGAACACATAGAGAGCTTTGTTAGTAGAGGATGTAGATTTTACTTTAGATTGAAGAAGTATTACATCTGATAGTAAAGAGGAGCTGCAGTACCATTCTTAGTTCAAAGATGAAATAAAGGTATGGGATGAGAGCTGTTACTAAGAAGCAATAACAGACTGCCTTAGAAACTTGGAAAAGCAGAAGGAGAATTGGGAATACAGACTTAATGTTATCAATCATTTTTAATCCCCCATGAGAATTTTACACTCAAACATTCAAATTCCATTAGGTAAACTTAATGAAAGGTGTAATTTCCCACTCATAGTGATATTTTTACTTCTGTAGTGCCTTCAATTTATGTTTTCTTGGACATAAGTTTGCTTTCATAAAAGAAAAAAAAACAAACAAAAAAACCAAAACAACTTATAAATCATAAACTTATAAATCAGTGTTTCCTAAGGAGCCTTATAATGAATATGACCTTAAGCTGGGGCTGCACATCCATCTGCAGAGCAAACCCATTTGCAGGCTCCTTGGAGTTCTGACAACAGTGACCATGGCAGTGGCAATGCTACCCCAGCCTAAGCCTCTTGTCTGACAAGATATTCTGCGGATCTGGAAAAGGCAGTCTGCCCATGACAGCTGCACCCTGTAATAGGTTCTGCTGAGTATGGCCAGGAAGGAAGGATGGAAGGAAGGAAGGAAGGAAGGAAGGAAGGAAGGAAGGAAGAGAAGAATGTAAATACTATTTTTTAACCACTATANGAAGGAAGGAAGGAAGGAAGGAAGGAAGGAAGGAAGGAAGGAAGGAAGGAAGGAAGGAAGGAACTTTGAGAGTTACAGATACAGTCTGGCCCTCCAGGAAGCCTGTTGCCCTCCTTTCAAATCCAGAGAGCGCTGACAAATGGACATTCCCCATTCATGAAAACCCAAAGTGCTTCCTCGTGCAGAAAACAGTGAAGTTTGTGAAAAGAATAGAAACAGAATAATAGAAATCATGCTGCTGTGAAGGAGAATTCTTACTGCTTTAGATAACCACATAAATACCGCAAAGCCTGCATTATGTCCTGTAAAGTCTACATTAAAAAAAAAAAAAAAAAGAAGGCTACATGAATGGTTGGCAATGTCTAAAGGAATAAAAACTATCAATAGGCATCTAGGGCCAGCAGACTTAAGTATATATAAGGTGTTCTTGTTTAAATATCAACAGGGATACACATTGAGATGGCAAAATTTTTATATTTATAGAGAAAAGAAAGGAGATTCTAGGTATCTTTTGAGGGATAAGAAATTAGGGGTGATATTAATTTCATATATATATTCTATTCCATAAGTAATTATACTGGATGTTGAAAGAGCAAATAGAAAGGTAAACCTGGAAATATGCTGGAACAGATGATCTCTTTCAGGAAACTGCTTGTAGCAATTTCTTCCAGTAAACATGCTTATTAGAGGTCTGTTGAGTCACACAAAGGCATAAAGAAATGTGAAGATAATGCAGAAGCTTGGAGATAACTCGGAATCAGGGATCAGGGGGTAATTAGGTAGGTCAAACACACTGGGTGATTCAGGTGAAGTTCACCTGAACATCATGTACTTAATATGACTAAACTCAAGATAACAAAAATTTTAGGACAGCATACATAGTTTACCTTCAAAGAAATATATTTTTAAAAGGACTGATTAATAAAGTGAGTCAGGGTTCATATCCAGTAAACAAATGAACAGATACTTCCAGGAAAACATGGAGGGCTTATGTGAATACAATCCTTATTTAACCTCTGAACTGACTGAATGATGTACAGCCACATCAGGGAGGTGGTAAAATTCAGTTATTTTATCTTTTATCTTGGTAATCAACAGAAAGAATTACATGCATGCTGTCATTTTCCACCACTTTTCAATTCATTAATGTCATGCTCATGCTGGTGATCAAGAGCAGGACCATGACCATGACTGCACAAATTCACATGCACACAGCTTCTATGGGATGTAATGATTTTGTAATTCTCCAGCTGCTCCCAGTTCTGTAAACACTTATTTCTACTTTGTTTCAACTAATGAGCTGAGATTTACTCGGTGACACGAAACACCTGAGGGGCAACCTGCACAGACTGCAATTAACTCTTGGTTCCTGTTTCTGTTATTTAATTAGTAACATCAATTTTGAACGCTACACATACTGATCCCAGAACATACAGGCAATTACCAACAGCCATTAAACCATATTTTCTAAATTACATGCCAAGGATAAATTATTTCAAAATATAAAAACAATGTAACCAAAACATTTTTTAATGCTGTGTCTCAGCTAGATAAGCTTAACAGTTCCTCACATTACATGATTATTCTTACTTCTGTCTAGTATCAGTGGACCCAGGATATAATGATTTCATAAAAATTGTTCTCCTCTGCAGAGATCTCAGAATGTGTTTTCCTACAGCACAATGCAAAGGCGCAGTATGCAGAGAAGTGAGTTCAGCCCTGGGAGTACCATGGATTGTTTGATACTCAACACAGAGGTACTCTGAAGAGGGTAAAGTGTGAAGCTGCTACTCAAGGTTTCAGCATCTCTGTTCTGCTGATCCTGCTTCACCTGCCTGCAGCTAATGAGCACTTCACAGCTCTTGGTCCAGAGCTGTTAGGCATAGTCTATACATGCATAATCCTGTATACTGAAGTGAGTATCTATGCCAGAAAAAGCTCTACTTTTAATCCTATGGTTATATAACATAGGAAGCCTCGGAACCAGGTCTATGCCTACAGGACTATACTGCCTTCCATGCTATCAAGATACAGAAAATTAGGTTTCTCAGCTTAGTTCTTGCCCTTACACCCTACAGAGGCTAGACACTGTAAATCAGCTCCAGTTTCTGTTGAGCCTGAAATAAGCCAGACCTGGGGAAGATGTGCAGATGGCTTTGGCAGTGGCAGAGGTTTGATTCAGGCAAAAGCTCTAGGCTTCTGCTGAACTAACAATCTTTCATTCACCACCATAATCTTTCTGAGAAGATTATGGTGGTGAACAAAAGGGATTGGTATTCCAAATGATGAGGACCTGTGATCGGGCACTCACTGCTGCTCACACAAGCACCAAAGTAAACATTACTAAATATTACACTGTGAACACAATGGCTCCAAAGCAGCAGCTGGAACTTGATGTGAGATTGCTTAGACTGGAGAAGAGAAGGTACAGGTGCATAAATATCTGATGGGAAGGAGCAGAGAAGACAGCTCGAATCTCCTCTCTGCACTGCCCAGTGACAGGATAGGGAGACAATTCACTAATTATGTGAGTTTGCAGATACTGAACTCAGTAGCAGCATCCCCAGCAGATTCCGTAGTACAGGCTTCAACCCTAGACCTTGTTCATTAGGATTAGCAGGAGAGCATATGGAAGCTGCAGGAACACTACCTCCTTAGGTGTAGTTATTTAAAAAACTCAATTTTTCCCCCATAGAACTTGCTAGAGATCAAAGCACTCTTGCAGAAGATGTCAGATTTGGATCAGTTTTGAGCCTAAACATGATTTAAAGATTACCCAGTGTTTCTGGGTGCCTTCTCACCTGCCCAGTGTTTCTTTATGGCAGGGCCATAAAGGTGCCATGAAGGTACATTGTTTTGGAGTGTTCCTGCTTGATCCTTTCCGATCGAGTCCTTTCCCTTTATAGTTCATGAAATATGAAAGTGAACCTAGACCCAGGATGCTAAAGACAATTGCCTATGCTGAGACTTGTTCTATTTCAATCATTACCCTAAGATTAGGTCTACTTTGTTGCAGCAGAGTTACTATCATTGCAAGGCAGAGCACAACTTTTTTTTTTCCTTCTGGAAAGGACACATTTAGGCACACAGAACTTTTAGATGAAGGATAAAGAGTCATACAGGATGTGGTTTGAAGACAAGAATTCTCCATATATGATAAAAGTTATCCCCTTATTTTGGTAGCTTCATCTTACTCTTCCTTGCCCCCTCACCAGCTGTTATTTTTCTGTATGTGAAATGCATCCAAACCATCTCACACACAGAAAACCAAAAAAACCTCCAACCCCAAATCAAGTTAAGAATAGAGTAATTCAAACATATGACAACATGATATCAGAAAAAAACCCAGTCACTTTAGTCATTTAACTGATAAGCCAAACACCACATTGTTGGAAATTAATTAGCAGCCATTGCAGAGATTGACAAATGGCACAATGGAGTGGAAAATCTTGGCTGGGAGATGATAACAGAGCTGTAGTGTCTGATGTTCTGTATTCTCTCCCTCCATATTCTTCACAGCCTCTAATGACATAAGAGACATCTCTCAAAAGAACATTCCTGTATCTTTAGAATAATTTGAAAATTACCCATGCACTAACTTTGAATGCTCAAAGTCCTTAGAAAATGATACAATAATTTTAAGCGCAATTTAGTCATCCATATTTCCACATAACTGCAAACTATTTCAGAGAGATAAAAGTGACAACTACATTATGTCCACAGCACCACAGTGTCTTTGCAGCATCAGGGCCTGATAACAGTTTGTTCAACCATTCAGTACTGAATAAATAAACCTTAAATGCCATAGAATAAAATATAAGACCATTAAATTACTACATTCACTCAGGCTGAGGGCTGCAGAGTACTTTGCCTAGCATGATTCATGGAGACTTTGCAACAGGAATTTATTAGGGTAATGCTGTTTTGATTACTTTGGGAAATCACTCATGCTTTAAATGCTTAGAAAATTATTCACAACTATATAAATATCTTTGTGAAAAATCTTAAAATGGACTGCAAAGGTGTGTATTACCTTACTCTACATAACTGAATGACAATTTTTTTGTTTGTTTTGATGGTCATAATGACTCCATCATTAGCATGTATCTTTGTTATGGACTTATCATCACTTAACTCCTACTGCTCAGCTGTCTCTCTGTATGAGGTACATGGAACATATACTAACAAATTAATCTCCATAAAAAAGGGGGGGTTTTTTATTCTGCCATTGTCTTGCTGGAAAAAACACAAGGTTTGAGAGAGATAATCTTCAGAAATTAGTTGATTGAATAATAAAATATAAATTGAACAGGGAAAAGAGATGAGGCATCCTTTTTTTACCAGTGGTACAGACCTTCCACCATTTAAATTAACATGACAAATGCAGGGTGAGGAAAAGAAAAACAAGGAAAACTATTAACCAAGTGAGAGATTAAATGATATAAAAATTTAATTTAATGATGTAAAAATTAAACAGAACTCCTGAGATGCCTTGTTTTAATAAAATCGCAAGGCGTGGGAGGAAAGTGATTTTGGCAAAAAGTTTCTGCCTCACTGCTGACAGAAGGCTGTGATTCACAGAGATAACGGTGAGTACCTTTCACCTAAAAGGATGTTTAAGTACATTACAAACCGATTCACAAACTATACACAGCATTAATTATACAAAATTCTGCATTCATCATAGAAATTCAGCCATCAGTGGGAGAAACAGAACAAGTAATGAAGGCAGGAAATTCAAAGCACATGCTCTCTCACCTCCATTGTCACAAACCCACCCTCTAGGTTTTCCAGTGAATCTTTCTGTTTTTCTAATGGTCATGGTGACTAATGACCTGCAATAAAGGCAGGATGTTTAAGCCCTGCAAAACAGAGCTCAGCAGGCGTACGAGCTGCCCTCTTTTCTGACACATTACAAGTAACAAATGACAAACTGTTTGCCACATCCCCCCAGTTTGCCTTCTGCCACAAAATAATGGATGCTTGCTGTTACTGATACCATGACAGCAGTTATCCTTCCTGCTCAGGTGGAAGAGATGTACATTTTGGAGGTCAGTATTTCTTTTCCAGCCCATGCTGATTGTAGGGCTTCAGAAATACTCAATGCTTTCATCTCTCTGACAAACTGCATCAATGAAGCAAATATATAAATTTTGACTTCCCATTGAAATATAGATTAAAAAAAAATCAATTGCTACTAAATGACATTTTTCATTTGGCATTTCACATTTGGACACATACAGGAAAAGAAAAAAAGACAATGAAAGAGCAGATTTGGTCGATATTTCCACCTCTGCAGAAAGAACATGGCAGTCAGACATCTCCCTGGGAATTACAGGATGTAAGGTCTGCCACTCTGCCACCCCTGTGGCTGGGGGAACTAATTGCCATCTCCAGGCCTGCAGGAGGAAGGAACCCCCACGGGGTCAGTTGGCACCCTTGGCAAAGGAAATCCTGATTTCTCTTTCAGAAATACTTTCATTTTATATAAAGCCCATTCAGTCAGTAATTGGTAGAGAAACACTCTAGCCTGCTGGTTAGGATGCTACCCATGCTTGAATGCTACAGCTGCAATTCTAGCAAATTGCCAGTTAGCTCAGATTGGGGAAAAAGTTGTAAAGGTAAAGCAATGAAAACATCGAATGCAGAGACCCAAAAAAACAGGCACTAACTTAAATATTCAATTCTAGAACACAAATAATTTTCATATAAGAAGGACTGAACCTGCATGAAAAAAAAAAAAGGGAAAATCTGCATTAAAAAAACCTAACTTTTGCTACAAAATTTCTACTTTATTTCAAGATAGTGCTACTAACTTGAATACTCCTTGAATTATAAAAGGTCTTTGAATAAGACCTGAAGCTAGAATATATTGACTTCTCTGCTGTAACTTAACTTCTACATTATTATCTCAGCAAGAAATGTCCCTTTAAATTTGCATGCTACTTTTATCTACTATCTTTAATTGCCTGGCTCGTTTAAATTTTTAGCCTGGGAAATTCTGGGGATATTGAAGATGAGTCTAACAGTGACTGTGCTAATAAAACCAAGGTTTCCTTAGCTGTCAGTTCATTAAAACCAATTCCTGCAATTAATGCATCAGTTTTTGACTTTGTTTTTAAAAATATACTTACTGGACTTATAAGGTCAAGAACAATCCCCCTCAAACATGAATGAACTTCAAATCTTTCATGTTTTCAGGTCTTCCCGAGTATTGCAAACACCACTATTTCGTGGTGGAAACATGAACTGCTACATTTATCTTTTCTAGAACTGAATAGTTATTATCTATATCATTAAGTACTGCTAAAATTTTACCTTCTTGCTAATATATTGAAGTCAACACACCCATGTTCCTGCATGTATTTTAGATGCCAAAACTCTTTTTTCTCATTAGCTGTTCCATAAACTCTCAGACAAGTTTACACAACAATCTTAAACTTCTCCATATTAAAAACAAAAACAANNNAAAAAACTTAAAATTCTCACAATAAAAAAAAAAAAAAAAAAAAAAAAAAAAAAAAAAAAGAGAATGACTTAAACAGAATGTAGATAATTTTACCTGTACTTAATGAAGAAAAATTAATCTTGAAAAATCTGAGGGTACAGTTCCAGAATTGTCTGCTTGCTTTTATAATGTGATGCAGAATCTGGTCTTGCCACTGGCTTTTTTCACACATTATCAGCCACTTTGGCTACACTGAGATTGGGAAAAAAAAATTTAAAAAAATTCCTTTCCTCCATGACTTATTAAATGTGCTCAGATCATTTGGCCCAATCTGCAGATAGTGAAAATGGACATGGACCCATCAATCACAGCTTGATGATTTACACTGGGAAATTCTTTTTCA
>VWZN01009842.1:649246-747954 GCA_013396955.1 Regulus satrapa | reverse complement strand
CCACCGTCACTCCCTCGGCCCCAACGCTGCCAGGCTGAGGACTCACAGCAGCAGAGGGTTGGGCGGCAGCAGGGACCCGTGGTTGTTCAAGCTCTTGTCAGGCTTTGGCCTCCCTGTAGCGGTGGCTGTGCCTGCAGCCCAGCCATGCCCTGCTCCTGTCCCAGTCTCTGTGTCCTCCTGCTGAGGGGGGTTCTGCAGGCAGCAGCCGAGCGGGCGTACGTGCTGTCTGCCCAGGGCTGCCGCTGCCACAGCAGCCGATGGAGCTTGGGGTTTGCCCTCCGAGGTGCTCTGGGACACCGAGAGCCTCTTCCGGCATTCACTCTCACACCTCTGGTGGTTTGAGGTCTGCGGCTGCGGAGGAGGTGAGCATGGCTGCTGCTGCTGAGTTGCAGTGGTTTGGCCCGACCCAGCCGTGCCTTTCCCCTGCCTTCAGCCCTGTGCTTGCTGTGCTCTGCCTTCTAGCAGTCCTCTGTGCTCTGTCCCCTTCCTCACCCCAGCCACCAGTCCCATGTGAGACCGCCAACAGGGAAATTTAGGAGCTGGCAGGAATGAAAACTTTGGAGTCAAGAGTAGAGAGAGGGAAGAATGAGTTTTTAAAGTGTGATAGCTCCCTGCAGGCACGAGGTCCAGGTGGCTGCTGGGGCAGAGGGATGTTGGGATAGACCATTACTGGTGCCACATTCGTGGCTCACAAAGTACCCTGGCCCAGGGCTGGCATTGTGCAAACGGGCAAACAGTGAAACCAGAATGCAAGTCTCACTTTAAGCCTTTTTTGTTTTTGTTTTTTTGAGGAGTGTCTTCTGTGCTATGTGGATCCTGTGCTGTTGGTAATTCTTGAAGAAAAAATGGTCCAGATTCAGTTTCCCGGAGATTCTCAGCCAGACTGCCTTGGCTGGCCACAAGTGCACATTAATTTGCCTCCAGTTGCCTAAAAAATATGATGGGAAGTCTGAGGAGCTGTGTGCTAATGCCTGCCCTTGAGCAGCACTGCAGCTGGAGACTGCTTACATCTCAAGTGCCTCAACAGTGGAGTCCTCTTCTGAGGATGACATTTTTCTCCAGGCGTCCCAAAAAGCCTGGTTTTGACAGGTCTGGTTGTGACACTGGAGCAGATAAACGAGCGATTGTGTGTACAAACTGCTGGGGGACGGAGGAGCTCCGGGGGGAATGCTGGGGGTGTGTGGTTGGTCACACAGAGCAGGGCTTGTCCTCTCCCTTAGCATAATGCAGCCAGGCTGGTTTGGCATCACTGGCTGTGTCCATTCTCCTGTGCAATATTTCCCCACTGTTTCCTAGCCTATGCCTACTGCTCAGTGCAAGTCTGTGTCCTGCTATTCTCTTCAGACAGTATCCTAATTATTCTGAATATTCTCTCTGCAGTCAAAAATTTCCCTGAGTCATACCTAAATGTTAATAAAAGCCTAATGGTTTATGTTAAGGAAGGCAAGAGATAAAACTAGAGCCCTTTTATCACAGCCTTTAATGGCCTGAAAATGTCAGTTGTGTGGGAGCAGCTGCCAAATTTTTAGCCTATGAAGATGATGGCTAAGTCCCACAAATCAACAAGTTTGGAGCGGATTATCCGATGCTGGCTGTGTCATTTTCCCAGGACTCCAGGCATGCTGGAAGCCAACAGTTTAATCCTCTCTGATACGAAGTCTGAAAGGGGCTGGGCTCCCCTTCTCACTCCGGAGCTCTGGAGCTGCTGCAGTGCAGCCAGCATGGCCTCGTGGAGGGCAGGGGCTCAGGGCTTTCCTCTGCGCCGCAGCTTCTGAGTCACAAATTAGCTCCAGCTTTGCTTGAGAACTATTTTTAAGGTCACAAACACAGGATGCAGAAATCAGCACATTTCATGGTTTTCCTGAGAGCTGCCTCACCACTCCTCTTCCTCCTTCTGTTTCCAGCAGACTTCCTTCCCGAAGGGACATCCTGCATGCCCAGGGCTGGGGAGCTGTAATGGAAATTCTGGGAAATCGCTTCTTATGCTCCTTATAGGCCTGAGATAAAGAACTGAGCTCACACTGTGAAGACAGCTGAACTCTTGAGCTCTGATGTGGCTGGAAATCTTTTATCTCTGTCCCACTTTGTTTCTGCAGTCGCACTCGGGTTAATCTGAGTAACCATCCTCTTAGCTGTGGCCCCTTGATTTGAATTAATTTGCATCAGTTGTGAAGTTTTTCAGCAGTGGCACGTATATCAGTGTGCAGGGGCACAGCAGCATGTTCCCCTCGTCCTGGCGGGGCACGGGGCCGGCAGAGCTGCTCGGCTGGTGCTGGCTGTGGCTGTCCCCAGCTCGTGCCCAAGAGGGACAGCCTCATCAGAGGCAGAGTGGCAGAGTCCAGCCTTTTGTGGGCAGAATGTTTCGGATCGAGAATCAGCCCGCACTCCTGTGAGTTACTGAGTACCCAGAGCGTGTCAAAGGAAAATAGAGGCAGTAAATGCCCACGGGATGTTTTAAAATGCAGATTACAGAAAGAGATTGGTTTTGGAAGAAAACATTTTGTGCTTTTCCCTCTTCAGGGTAGGGCAGCTTGATTTAAGAAGGAGTGAGATTTAGCCCCTTTTTCTTGGAGATGGCCTTCTGTTCCATTCATCCAGTGCAGCTCCCCAGCTGTGGTGACTGCCTGGTGCCTGCAGAAGGATGTGACTGTATCCTGTTTACTGTAACCTGATGGAGTTAGCTGCCCTCTTGGTGCTGAGGGGTACGGGCAGCAGCAGCACAGCATGTCATCCCTTCTTTGGACCAGGGAGAGGGAAATGCCACGTGTCTCCTACCCATCCGTTTGTTGGAAGGTCTGATGTAATTTGAAGAAAGGTGTTTCAGAGGAAGGATGTGTGCAGCCAAAATAAAGCTTGGCCTGGGTTAGAATAGTTACATCCTGTTTACTGTGGAAAACACTTTGCACTGATACGAGCTCTGAAATGCATGGTTTATAAGCAGGCAGGCACTGTAGATAAGGGACTTCCCGTGATTTTGGCCACCTGTGAGAAGAAAGGACCATGTCTTTCAGACAGTGATACCGGTCCCAGCTCCTGCACAGCTGCCATAGAGAGGAGGTGCTGAGCATCCCTTGGGGTCCCAGGTGGCCGGAGGTGCCTCGGTTTCCCTGCAGGAAGGAGCCTTGTAAGCTTCAAGTGGTGATATTCTTAAAGAGTAATGAGGAGGAGCTAGAGATAATCATCCAGAAGTCAAGTAAATAAACCCAAGTAAATTTCTAAATATCTGTGGAGGGCAGGAATCATTAAATCAGAAACATGAATGGCTTGCCATGTCCTCTGTATAGTATAAAAAAAAGCTGTGTGGCCCGGCTACAGGACAAACATACACACTTAAGAATTCGGGCTGTGATTTTACTTTTTACTAGAATGAGATGCAGTAAAACTGCAAAATGCGTTTAGCACTGCATCCACAAACTTGATCCTTTCATATTGGTCCGCTAAGAACAAAGCTGCAGCTTTGACTGCGCTGCCCCGCTTGGCACTCCTCCGGGCAGAGGATGTTTTTCCTATCAGCCTTGGTTCCTCCGTGTCTGGTGTATCCAGCGCTGGCCGGGGGCTGGTGGGGCAGGGGGACCAGGGTCAGGGATTTTTTGAGAAGACGCAGCCTGTCTGCAGCGGCCCTGTGGCTGTGCTAGTCCGGCGCAGCGCTGTGAGCCCCGGCTGTGTGGGCAGCAGCACGGTCCCTGTGGCCAGGGGTCCCACGGGCCCTTGTGCAGAGGCTGCTGGGGGGTGTGACTGCCCGTGCTGTTTGCTGACCAGCTGCCTTAGCACTCCGAGGGCTGGCTGGCACCCACAGCTCCTGGGGAGGTTTGCTGCTCTCCTCTACCATGCAAGGCGGAGGAGTGGGCAGTGCCATGGCCTGCAGTCCTCGTGCTGACTGCTCCCTGGACCAGCTGTGGCCGTGGCAGGATCGTGGTCAGTTATGACCAGGGCACCACCATTGCTTACGCATACAAAGCCCCGTTGCTTTGCATCCCTTTTGGGGTTTAGCACGTTTCTTTGCCACTTCTCCCCAGGAATGGTGGTGTGGCGCCAACCCAGGACACGTGGTGGTGGTTTGGGGGCAGATGGGCATGAGGCAAGAGTTGCACCCCAAAACGGGGTGGCCCTGCAGAGAGACCCTCCCCAGTCTCACCCTCCTGTTGCAAAGCCTAAAGATTTGCTTGATCTTCTGAACTGTCTGGAGAGAGGAGAGAGTTGAAGCTTTAGCCTGGTGCCATTAATGAAATAGTAATAATGACCATGGAATTAGCATCCAGGCTCTAGTGCATCCACCCCTCTAGTGGAGAGGGAGGACTGTGCTGGACAGGCTGGTGGTCACCTTTTGCCTGGTGGAAACCATATTCCCATTCGCTGACAGATAAAGCATCAAATCCCTGCATTTATTCTGTTTTAATTCAGACTTCTGTCAGCTTCTGTGGTAGGTTATGACTGGATTCAGAAAGGCATAAATGTGCTTTGTCCTTTGTGTGGGCTGCAGCCCTGCAGGCCTCTCTTGCTGGAGTTTTGTACGGGCACTTCCCACACCTGGGGCTTGGATTGTGCACAGGTGACCCGCGGATTCCTGCTGCTGCTGAAATGCCAGCCCTGGTGAGCAGTGAGACAGTGTGGTCACAGCCTCCCCTAGGCTAAACCTGGGGTGACACCGTGGATGATGTGGTAATGGCTCTTGAAACGAGCCCATCGTTTGAACAGTTCTGGCTGCACCCGCTGCAGCTCAGAAAAGCTGCTGCAGGTGTGACTGGAGATGAATTGTTGGCAGTGCGACTGTTGAGATGTTCAGGCATTGTCCAGTCCATCCAAGTTGTCTGAGTAGAAGCTACATGAGAATCTCAGAGAATTTGGAGCGAGTGGGTCATAAATCTTGGGTTTGTCTTGGCAGGGTAGTAGGAATATGAGGCATCAGTTCCACTTGCGAGTGCTGCTGTCATGCAGCAAATGCACTCATTAATCTGGCACAGGAGAGTCAAGCCTGTTGTCTTGCTTTCAGCCAAACGAGTCAAATGCCTGCTCCTAGACACAGGTCAATGACAAGTCCTTAACTGCTGCCTTTGCCCATGGGCAGCTGGCAGCGAATTGATGTGAAGCCCTGCCTTGCGCCCCACGTGCCAGCCCTTGCGGGTCAGCTCATCGGCCAGGGCCCCTTGCATTTTCCTGTTCTGTGACTCAGCAGTGAGGGGCTCTAGGAAGGCAGGGCGGGTTCTGAGAAGGCTGTCCCCTCTGCTCCTGAGGGGGAATGGCAGGGAGCATACAGATGTCTGTGCAGCCTGTTGATATTTGTGTCTCTCCCCAGCTGCAGCCGGAGCAGTTGGACTGTGGAGCTGCCCACCTTCAGCACCCGCTGGCCATCCTGAACCCTGTCACAGCCACCCCCATCTTCACCTACAGCGGCCTGACTGCCGTGGCAGTGGCCAGTGTCAACAACTACACCGTCGTGTTCCTGGGCACGGCCAGCGGAGGACTCCTGAAGGCAAGTGGGGCCCAGCAGCGTGGGCCAGCAGAGCTGGGAACGGGTGGGTGTCAGGGCTCCCCCTTCCAGCACCTCTGGTCTGCCCAGAGGATGGCATCTGTTCTGTGCTTGGTTTGAGCACGCGCTCCCTTCAGGCAGTGAAGAAGTCACTGGGTACTGCCATAACCTGGGCAGCGATACACACTGCCTGCTGGCTGGTGCCTGTTAATCACTGCTCAGGGCTGCCATGTGAGCAGGGTGTTTTTGATGAACCCTAAGCTGAAAATGCTATTGTGTAGCATTGAATTATTAGTTAATTTTATTAAGCTATTTTATTACTGATATTAATATAATTTTAAAGCAATGCAATTATATCCACAATATAATAGAATTTTAATTACAGTGTTTTGTTATTCTTTTAATTGTTGAAGTTATTACAATTATTAAAAGCTCCTCTAATAAATTCTCCCTCTGAGGTGCTGGTGTTTAAAGACTCCATGTAGACAGGGGAATCACAGAGATTCTTCACAGCTGAATCCAAAGCAGGTGTGAAGCCCTGGTGGAGTCTGTTCTAAATAACATGCAAGAGGTGATGCAGGGTGATGCAATGCCCCAGCTCTGCAGCCAGGACAGAAGGCCAAGCTCTCAGTAACCTTAGTGCTTGAAGTTTGCCAGAGAAAGTTTTGATTCCAGGCAGCCACAGCAGTCTGGTAAACTGCCAGCATCAAAAGTCCATAGAGTCCAGGAAAAGGCCTGGAGCAGAGACAGCTGATACCTGCTTTATCTCTGCCTGGGGAGACTGGTGCATAACGTGGGATACTGGATCAAAATACTTGGATAGAAGAAAACTTTTACCCAGTCTCTTCCCTTGTGTCCAAGTGCTCCTGGCAGAAATGTGGGAACAATCACAAAGGAACTCCCTGCTTTGATTTTTGCCCACAGGGGCAGGTAATTGGGAAGGGTGGGAGGGAGCTGGCCCTGGGCCAGGCACAGCGGGCTGGGGGGCACATGCCACACGCAGTGCAGCCTGTTCACACGGCATTAACAGCTCTGCTCCATTATCATCTCCGGGAGACCAGCCTTATCTGCACTGCCTCCATTAGGGAGAGGCTCCTGGCTACCCTGTGCTGGGATAATTTGCTCAGATAGCTGTAATCTAATTCCACAACACAGCTGCATAACCAGAAGCCCTTCTACCTTTGGGGCTCCTTGCTCTTTGGCACGGGATGCAAGATACTTTGCATGAACAAATCATTCAGATTTGTTGCCTGAGAAAAGACAGCAGAGGGGCAGAAATAGCGCCTGCCCAGCCACTGCCAGCAGCAATTAGGGCTACCAGGGGCATGTATGGTGAATTAATGCAATTCTCTGCCTGCAGACAGGCATTTGGTGAGGGCCAGTACCACATCCATCAGTCATGAGAGGGTCAGCAGTGCTTGGACAGCATGGCTGGGGCAACATGTGCCAAGGTGTGGTGCCCTCGAGGGTGACAGTGGGAGGGAGGGGTCTGTCCTGGTGTGTCCAGATCTGTAAGGCTGCAGATGAGTGCTGTCGTGGGGTTACCCAGGACTTCATTGCCTCTGTTCCCTCCCGAGCCCAGGGCAGAGCATGTCCTCCAGCCCACCCCAGCCTGCTCTCCTCCTGCACCAGGACTGGTGGTCGGTGCCCCTCTGTGCTGCTGTGGGGCTCTCCCCCAGAGCCTGCAGCCCTCCGGGGTCCAGGGAAATTGCCTGTGTGAAGAGGGTGTAGGTGAGCATGCCCAGGAGGCAGATGGACCCCGGTGTCTGTAAACAGCCACACATAGAGCACATCACAGCAGTGAGAGAGAGAAGATGCAGTGGAGAGTGTCAGATGTTCATGGACATCCTGGGTGATCCCAGGGAAATTACTTAGCTTCTGGCTAGCCAGCTTTTAAAATGGACAGAGTGGTTGTTCCTTACCTTTTCTGCATAGCTCTCCGTGCTTGCATGTTTCTTAGCAGAGAGAAGCCTCAGCCCGTGCTGTCATACTGGGGGTGTGTCAGTGTTTCTCAAGTGTTAAGAATTAATTAGCCAGTGTTAATTAATTAATCCACATTTATAGAACAGAAGCACACTTGGTCACTAGATTGCCTTCTCTTGCTAGTAAGGAGGCAAGAATTTTCCTCACTCCCTTTCTGTTTTAAGCTGAAAAGTGACTGTCACGAGAAATTGTGTAGCCCCATTGTTATTTCCTCTCAGCAATGCCACATTTAATTTACTGAGTTTTCGAGTCAAATGCCAAGACATTCAGAGAACAGAAAGGCAGGCTGATGCTGTGCAGCCTTCTCCATCACTGCCAGCGCTTGGGCTGGTGATTCATGAGGCAAGGTAGGACTTGGCACTCTTGTGGCAGCTGCCGTGGTCTTCTGGAGTCAGCAGGGGTAGAAGCTTCTTCTGCCTGGGAGTGACAACACTTATTTTTCAAAAATGCAGGGAGCAGGAGATGTCATGCTGTACAGCCCTGTTGCTGATTTTCACTGTTTTTCATTAAGTTTTGGAAACTCAGTGTTCTCTGTACAGAATGTGCATATGTATGGGATGAGCCCTGAAGGCTGGTGCCACTTGCATGAGGGTAACACAAATGCTCCTGTGCCTGCTGGATGCAACTGTGCAGGGGCAGAGCCTCTAAATCAGACACCTTGCAGAGGCAGCCCCTCAGAGAGACCAGGGACAGTGAGGGTGCTGCATCCCTGAGCAAGGCTGGGCTCTCTGGGCCATGCCATGCCTGCCCAGTGGCACAGAGCTGCCTTTCTAGGAAAGCTCTGTGTGTGCAGCCTGCAGTGTGCAGAGATTCACAGTGCTTGACAACTCGGGGCACTGCTGTATACCACTTTGGTTTTTATTTATAGTCAAGGAGAAATAATCTTCTCCCCTTAGTGTTTGAAAATGGTCTCAGTGAGTGGCCTCTTCTCCCTGCAGATTAACCTGGACAGTACGATGAAGGTTATTAGCAGGAGGTCCATTTCAGTGGCTTACGGAGAACCTGTCCATCCCATCATGCAATTTGACCCTTCTGATTCCACCTACCTCTACCTGATGACCTCTTACCAGGTGAGACTTTAAGTCCTCAACACAACAGTTCTTGGAGCACAGCATCTGATTTAGCTCAGAGCTGGGAGCAGAAAGGGACAATAAGATTGTCTTTAATATTAATAGCGTGAGCCAAGGTGTTCAGAGCTTTGGCTGTCACCGGGCTTTCTGGGGAGGTCCATTCTCCTGTGCTGGGTGATAACACCCTGCAGCCCCTCTTATCAGGACTTTGTGGTGGTCAGGTAAAAAGAGTGAAAGATACTGAAACCGATTGCACTTACGGGAGTGCAGCAATAAGCAGAGGCTGTTCCTGTACAGAAACCCCGAAATCACAGTGCATGGTCTTTAGGAAGGCTTTCAGGAGATCCTACAGAGAAAAGTCTGCCTGTCAGAAGTGGTCCCTGGGGAGGTTTCTGCTCAGCACTTGGCAGGAGGGCTCTGCAGAGAGCTGGGGAGCTGCAGCAGGTATGGACAGGCAGTCCCATCTCCATCAAGTTAGCGGAGTAGCAAGATGAGAGCTGAGCGCTCCAGGCACTGATGGTTTGTCCTGAATTACATTTTAATCTGTCAAAACAGATGCACAACCACAAATGTTACATGTTGCATTTGTATTTTCCAAGCTCTAATTCCCTGCAGATTGGTCATTATCATTTCACAGACCCCTCCCAGGACTCCTCTTTAGCTGGTGGCTCCAACTGTCTCATCTCAGCCCCTGGCTGGGCTGTGCCCTCTGCTTGGTCTGATCAAACAACTGGTGTGGTGCCTCTGACTCCTTCTCTTCCAATAAATCTGATGAGATATTTTTTCTTTGGTGGAGTTAGCGTCCTGGGAAGCTCCCTGTGAGCTTGGCAGGTTGGGTGGGGTTGCTGGGCCCTGCAGGGCTGGGGACCAGCGAGGTGCTGTGAGTGAAGTGGGGCTCTGACCAGGGAGCCCACAGTCTGGAGTGCGCTTGCCTGGTGGGAGCTCAGGGCTCTTGGCACCTCACATTTTCAGTCCCCACTGTTCCAAACCACTCAGGTTTCCTTCCCAAATGTTTAGAGATCAAAGGAGGAAAGAGCAGAAACCAACACATGCTTTCCCTTCCAACTGCTCCTGCCAAGTGAGTCCCCAGAGGTACTTTGATTTTTTTACAAATCAAGGTTTCTAGAGTGGTGCTGCTTTCTGATCTTTGTGTAAACAGCCAGGGAGTGCTGGGCTCTGTCTGGAGAGGAGCTTTCTGCAGGTCTGGGTGAGAGCTTTTCACAGAGAGGGACAAGCTGTGAAGCTGTGTCCATCCGACACCTCCGCAAGGTGCAGCATCTCTGTAACCTGGTCATCACATGGCTCATGCCTTGGCACCAGCTGAAAAGGGGCTGCTCAGCCCAGCTCAGCTCAGCTGCCTGCACACCCTGTGGATTCCCAAGCCGTAGGGCGTCCTTCCTGTCTTGGGGCTCGTGGCTCCTGGGCTTGGACAGGCTCCAGGGGCCCCCTGTGGGCAGCAGGCAGCTTGGTGGGCTCGTCCCCACGCTGGGTGGCCGTGGCACAGCTCCAGCTTCCAAGCCGTGCCAGGGTCTGCTCCAGGGGAAGCAGAGGTGCTGGCGTCCAGCTGCCCGTGGCTGTGCGCCGGGCTGGGCGGGTGTGCCGCGGGCTGTGACACGTTTGGGGGCAGCTGTGCTGTTGTTGTGCAGATGGCGCGGGTGAAGGTGGCTGCCTGCAGCCAGTACTCGACGTGCTCGGAGTGCCTGGCCGCCGCTGACGCCTACTGCGGGTGGTGCACCATGGAGAGCAGGTAGGACCAGCCGTGTGTCCTGTGGTCCTCAGGCCTGGGCAAGAATCCCTGATACCTTCTCTATTTCCTCTCTTTTTTCCATTCCTTACAAAATACTGTGTGTTAGAAACGATTGCACCTGGCCCAAAGGGTTGGGATGTTCTTCAGAGCCAAGATTTTACCGGAGCTGCGTTGTCATGCTACAGGCAGCTGCCAGTGAAAAGAATCTCTTGCAGGTGTCCAACCATGGGACTGGGAGGACCCCACTCTGTGAAAGTCCACCTTTTGCCCCTGCAGATCTCATCTATCAGTAGAAGATAATCACACGCAAAAGAGGATATTCAAAATTAGATTCCACATTTGCAAACTGAAGATGTCGGACAAAATGTCATATTTTCCTCCTGAGTTTGGGTTCAGCCTGGCCTTTTCCTGCCTTCCTCAATCCTGCTGCTCCACTGGTGCTGTTGGGAGTGCATGTTTTTATCGTGGCAAGCAGACACTTTAAACGTAGCAGCAAATGTTAAGGCTTAGCTGCATGGATGAAAGAAAGATACGGACACAACATTTTCTCAGGAGCTTCCCTCACAAGGAATTCAACATTTTTATCACCTGCTTTAAAACTCATCAACCATGAGCTGTTCCTCTGTTCGTTGCAGATGTTCTCTGCAGCACGAGTGCACCAACCTCACAGGGGCAAACTTCTGGGCGAGTGTGAGTGAAGGAGTGCAGCAGTGCCCTTCCATGACCATCCTGGAGCCTGAGATCAATATTGACAAAGAGAACCCGGTGCGTTTGATTCCAGTTCCAAATCAATCCCCTGAAGTGTGCATAGAGCCATTGCCTGCTCCCAGGGCAGGTAACCACTGCTCCTCCTGTGGAGCAGCACAGCTCCTCGTGGCTTGGATGTGGCTCAGGGGCATGCTGAGCTCTGCTGCATCGGGCCAAGGCTCTCGGGGAGCCGGGGGTGGCTGCTGCACCCCAGAGCCTGAGCTGGGAAAACCCTACAGGCAAAAAGCACTGAGAGCTGCTGCACCAAACACACAGGGCAGGCTTGCAAAATTTCAAATACAATCAGCTGCAGACGGCTGAGTCAACTCATTTCCTGGTTTTGTACTGTTGCTATTTTAATTATATTTTAATTATATTTTAAAGGTTTTTGTCAAAATATTATTTGTTTCAAGACAGACCCTTTCTGTGGGCTTATTTTGGTGCTGCCTACCTCTGAAAAGCTTCTAAAATGTTGACAATTTCTAAATATAATTTTTTGTGATAATAGCTGACTTTTTCATCTAATATAGGCCCTGATAATACAAATAAATGGAACTATCCCGAACTTGAACGGAACAAATATTTCATGTGACTATGGAAACAACATCTACACGGTAGCCAGAGTCGCTGGGGATTATGTAAACCAATTTATTTATTGCAGTTTGCTTCCACGTGAGAAATATCCAGCATTTCCTGATGACCAAGGTATGTAAAGGCAAACAAGCTGTGTTCCTTCTAACCACTTTTGTGAACATGGTTTTTAATGGGCTTTATTTATTTTTTCAGTTGTATGTGCAGTTAACGCATAGAGGAAAGAAAGGCCCGAAGCTGCTTCTGTTTTACAGGGCATATGACTCTAAAGCATAGGAGTTCCACCATCTTTATATGAATTGATAGTATTTAACATCTATCAATTTTTGTTTGAAATGTCAGAATTTAAATGCCAGTTCATGTACTTATTTTTTTCTGGTTTGAGTTTCTGCTTTAGATGGGATATGTGGTAAGCCAGAAACGTTTTAGCCCTGGGCAAATAGTGTAGTTTTTTATATTGATATTTTTGATTGCTTTGTTTAATTTCCCTCTCAAACACACACTGCCTTTCAGGAGAAATTCTGGAGGGAGTAGGTACCTAAAGGAGCTCAGAAACTCTTAGCCCTGTTTTGCAATCAAAAGCCAGACAGAGGTGTCCAGTGTCTCCTGTTTTCCAAAGGAAAAGGGGATGCCTGTCTCGAGGCTCCTTGGAGCTGCCTCAGAGGAGATGAAGGCTGTGGGTGAGGCTGAAGTCAGCTGAGCTTCTGGCCGAGGCAGCCAGATCTGAACTGGCCCCTTAGCAGTACAGTCAGTGCCTTGGGAGAAGTTTGATGCTTCAGTCCAGACTTGAGAGCTTGTTAAATTTTCATCCTTCAAGCCTGGGCTGGGCTGAATGTGCTGTTGAAGGTGGCTGACTTCAGTTAGGGGAGAATTAGCTGGCCCTTTTGAAAATTCCACTTTTTCTAGGCCCATTTGTAAAGCTGCATTGCTTTTCTCTCAAACTATCCAAAGAATGGGAGATCATTAACTGCTCTGTGTTGCTGGTTACAGCAATGTCCAAATGAATTTCTGGAATCCAGTGTGCTGATTTATTGTCTGTATTCTAAAAGAGGCATTGTTTCTTCTCCCTGGTGCTTATATGGCAAAATTACAAAGAAAAAAAAAATAGGCAATTTTGGAGAGAAGAAAGGTAGTATGGTATATTGAGCAGCCAGAAAAGGGATTTCCGCTCTCTGCAGTTTTGTTGGCAAAGAAAAAGTGAGCGGGATTTTAAAACGAGATAACTAACATGTTTTAATTACCACATTTTAAAAATTACAATTTAGCACCAACTGTATGTGAAGACAATAATTAAATCTGCTAATTAACACTTGCATAACATGCTGGAATTTTGTGCCAAAAGTCACCACGCTCTTTTCTGTGAGAGTAATGTAAAATGCTGATTTAGGAGGGAAGAGCTGAAGGTCAGAGGAGAAAGGATGACTGGTCCAAGTTCTGAAATGCAGCTCGGAGGAAGCCCTAGAGAAAACAAATCAGATTTAGCCCTTGTTTTCCCTAGGGTCTCTCTTGTCTACTGAGTGTGAGTGTGAGCAAGGGGCTGTTGCAACCCAATATTCTTTGGCTTGATTTTCTCAGACCACGTGGTCATCGAAACCTCTCTCCGGGTCAACAACAAAAACATTATCCGGGCCAATTTCACCATCTACGATTGCAAAAGGATTGGAACCATTTACCCGAAGAGAGCGTAAGTGACGCCAGCGAGCGGCAGGGGCTGGCGGGGCACGGGTGGCACGGCGTGACAGAGGCGGGGCAGGCTGCAGCTGGGACGGTGCCAGTGCAGAGCTGGACGAGGGCCCTCCTGTGTGGGGTTAACGGGGGAGCACAGCCCCTGCGAGGCTGGGGGCCTGGGCAGGATTTGTCAGGATCGTGGGAGATGTGGTGCCAGAGGAGGGTCCCCAAGCCATCTGGACATGCTGGGTTTCTTTGAAACAGGAATAATAGCTTTATATAAAGCTTGTTTGGTTAATCCTTCAGCTACAGAGGTGGCCTCCCCAGCAATCTGTGGGGGCACCTGTAGGGCGCTGGGGAAGGGAGGGTCATGCTCTCTTGCTCTTTCCAGCCCTGGGTGGGAGCAGCCACATACCCCCATTGAAGTGGGGCTCTAGTGCCACACACCAAAACTCACACACCTCTCAGGAGCTTACCAGCAGGACCTGACCACAGGGCCCACCATGTCTGTGTAAACAGCAGGGAGAGTCTTCTTCAGGTCCAGCATGCCAGGCTCCTTAGAGAGACAGATGAGGGGAAAGAGCATCTTTTCTGGGAAAAACGTTTTTTACTAAGCAGGGGAGGGTGGCTCTCAGTCTGCCTTGGCCTGAGGCCAGGCAGGGATGCCTGGGGGTGATGGGCTCTGTCACATCCCCTGCCAGCTCCCAGGGAGAGGAGAGGGAAATCCAGCACCTGACGTGGGTTTTATCAGGCACCATTAAAGGCTGACTAGTGTGAAGATGGGTTGCAGGGCTGCGGTGTGGCCCCTCTGAGCAGCCTATACCCTGCTCTTGTCCCCTTGCCGTTGCAGGTGCACCAGCTGCCTCTCGGCCAGGTGGAAGTGTCTCTGGTGCCCCTCTGCCTACAGCTGCGTCTCCAACCGCTCGCAGTGCGAGGATGCGCCGCGCCTGGAGGTGGGGCTCGTCAAGCTGCAGCTCGGGCTGCCAGCCCTCCAGCAGCGGCTGGCACTCGCTGGCCGTGCCGTGTGCCCTGCTGGGCTTGGGGTAGCCTGCTCAGCTGGTGTTCAGGAGGGGGTGTGTGTGGGCAGGTTGGCTGTCACTGCGCCGTGCCACACTGTGCTGAGCTTTGCTGTGCTGTGCTGTGCTGAGCTGTGCTGTGCTGTGCTGAGATGTGCTGTGCTGTGCTGGGGAGGAGTGTAGGGAGGCTGGAGCTGGCTCAAGGATTCAGCTGTGGTGGTGCCTCCTGCGGGCTCCATCTCTTGGCTTTCCATGACTTCTCTTACCTGGAGCAATGCTGTTCTTTCTGTGCATTGTGGCCACCTGGGTTTGAGTATGACAAGAAACAGCCATACTCCACCATTGCCTTGGCTTTGACTCGAGGTGCTGTGTGTTAATAATGTGCTGGAGCACCACTGGAGTGCTCACCCAGAGGAGAACATCACCCCTTTCCAAATTGCAGCTTTAATACACAGAGGCTCGGAGTGTTCCTACTACTGAGATTTAAATTGAAGTTAATTTAAATAAAATGGGCCTTTTAGCAATCAATTTGCTCTAGATCCAAGCCTTTTACACTGTAGGTTGAATATCCCTTTTGCACCAGTGCTCTGCTCTTAACTCAGGTCTCTGGTGTTCCCCATGCTCACCATCAAGAGGGGGTTGCTCCCTGTCAGATGTCCCACCCTCACTCTCAGGCTGAGCCCAGGGCCAGCCCTAGCCTTCACCCTCCTCCTGTGGGGAAGAGTTGGACAACTCTGAGTGCAGGGCATGGTGTGGAACCAAAGCCACCATGTACAGCTCCAGATCCTGTCTGTCCCTTGGAAACAGGGATGGAAAAATCCCTGCCAGGTGGCAGCTCCCAGCAACACAGGGCAGTGTGTTGGGATCAGCTGTGCCTGCCTCTGCATACCCAGGTCTTTGGGGAAAGCATCCTCTTTGTCCACAGGTTTCATTGTGTGGCATTTTCTCTGGCAGTCTGGCTGTCTGGATGGGTGCTGAACACCATCCCGGTGGTTGCTCCTGCTGGGTGTCTGTCCTGTGCCAGGGCCTGGGGATCCTGCAGGGTTCCTGCACGTGCCGGCTGTTGGGGCAGTGGGTGCTCGTGCTGTGTGTGCTGCTGAGCACTGCAGTGCTGCTCGTGCCAGGGACTGGGGGGTCTCAGCAGTGACATTGGGTGACATCAGGGCTGTGGAGTCTCCTGGGGACTGCCCTGGGTGAGCCCCCGATTAGCAAAGGACTGACTTCATCTCCTTGGATCTCCTGCTCCCGAGGTGCACTTGGGATGGATGCTGACCTGCTTGGGCATGTTTGTTTTCTCTCTGTGCCTCCTGCTGCTCTCTGAGCAGCTGCAGGAGAGGTGCTCTGTAGCCCTGGAAACACGGTGCTTTCATTGGAGCTTTTGGTAAACAAACCATTGCTGCACCTGAGCGTGGCACTGCAGGGAAAGCTGCATCGCACCGGCTCCATCGCAGCGCCCTGCACACTCTGTCCCTTTCCTCCGCTCCAGATGGGAAGGATATAGTCAGCTGGAAGCTCTCTTTCTGCTGGCTGCTGAACAGTAGGAGAAGGGGCTGCAAGATGACAAGTTCATCAATCCTCTAAAGTGTATTTCTCTGGGCAGCTGTGCCAGCTCTGGTGACATGCAAGGACTTACCAGGCCAGGGGAGGTTTTGCTTGAAATTGTAGCTGTGCTGGTTTTATTTTAACTCTTTTTATTCCCCTGGAAGAGGATTGGGACTGAAATTTCTCCCCAGTTGTTTGCTTGCTGTTTTGCTTCCCTTATCACATTCATCTCTGTTATTTAATCTCCTTGTTTAGGCAGCACCAACTATGCCTGGTTAGATGAGTGTCCTGACAGAAATGAAACATTTTTTCCACAGCCAAACAGGCACTCCAGGTAGTTCCCTGACCCCTATTTAGATCTGGGGAGAGCGGGAGAGAAACCTCCCCCTCGCTGCATGTCCGGTGCCGGGGATGTGTCCAGCTGCAGGGATGTGTCAGAACAGGCATCCTAGCACTGGGAGGGCAGGCTCAGCCTCTCCGTGGGGCAGCAGCAGCACTGGCATCATGGAGCCACAGCAGGAAAACCTTGAATGCAAGTGAGAGGAAATCTTACCCGCTGCAAATGATTCTGCATAATGGACCAAGTATTTTGTTGTCTTTTACCCCAATGGCTCCACTGTCACAGGCATTACTCTGGATGTACCCTGGGGCCACGCACAATCTGGCCTCATTTTTGCTGTAGTTTCACAGTGTGATTTACATCTCATGAGAGAACAGGACGGGTTTGTCACATAGACTGGAATTCTGACTCAACTCCAGTGTCTGAGACATCAATTTAAAATGAGAACAAAAGTAGGGAGACAGATGACCTTTTAAAATAATTTTTCAGCTTCATTTAAGCCTTTCACTGCAGCTGCCCTGCCACTGTAGCCCCCTCAGTGAAGCCCCTGTAGTTCCTCATACCCTCTCTCCATGCACACGCAGCCTGTGCTCTCTGCAGCGCAGGGTGGAGACTGGAACACAGACTCTGCAGGTGCTGGCAGGAGAGAGCAATGCAGCAGGTGGGACACGGCTTAGAGGGGGTGGGAGAGGGTCACAGTGGTAGATCTGCCATTGGAGGTGGCAGTGCCTCCTTTCAGAGTCATTCTGGCCCTGTCATGGCTGGAGTGGCAGCTGAGATGCAGGTACACAGCTGTTTCCCAATGAAAGGAATCTTATCAAGGACCTTGATAGTTCCTCTTCCCTTGTTTCTCAGAATAACACCTTTTTTTCCTTATTTTTGCACCTAGCAGAAGAAAATTGACTGTCCTCGAATAGTACCTGCCCCTTTGGAGCCAATGCCCACGGGTATATCTCGGAACATCATGATCTCACTGGCCAATGCAACTTTCTCTAAGGTAAATGAGGTCCTAAAGGCATTGGGAAGGTTTGGATGGGTGTTTGGGGGAAATAAAACTCCCTGTTCCCTTGTGGGTGTTTGCTCCACCGCAGAGTGTGCCGGTGTCAAGCTCTCCAATCCCCTCCTGCCAGCCTGGAATAAAGGACACAGCTCTGAGTGGCAGGCAGGGAGCCCTGTCTGAGCCACAGCGTTTGAGTACAGCATGGAAGAAGCATTGTTTAACTGCAGGTCATCACTGCAGAGCTTGTTTGGCATGAAAAAGTCTTTCTTATGAAATTTTCTGACATGCTAATTGCAACAATGAAAAGCAGGAGTAGACATCAAATGGTGCCTTTGGAGATGTGCTGCATGCCAGAAGGAACCGGAGGAATTTGGGGCAAAGAGGCTGAGCACTGGAAAAGTGCTTGAGTAAGCTCTGGTGTTTGTAGAAAGCTGCCCTGAGTAATTTTGGCTCATATCAACAGGGCTCATGGGGCCAGTTTGCCTTGCCCCTGCTGATGCTTCCAGCATCCCGGGCAGCCAAGTGGCTCCTTTTTCATCAGGAGAGGAGACTTTTGGAAGTGCTGGTGTTCTGGCATGCTAGAGGGTGCTGCTGGAGGCTGTGGAGGCACCACTCCCACCACATCTCCTTGCCCTCGGCACAGGGGCAGAGCAAACCCTCATGCCTGGACGGGGTGGCCTTTTCCTGCACAGCTCCAGCCTCCAGGAAAGAGTCTGTGACCTCTGCAATCAGCAGAACAGGGTGAGAAATCCTTCTTCCTGTCTGGATGCTGGAGGTGGCTAAAGAGGAAGCAATAGTGCATGGAACCCACAGGAAATGGAGTCAGCAGGAAAGGGGCAGCAGGAGAGGCTTTGGCAGTCTGGCTTCCTTCCACCACCTTCTGCTCATGGTCCCAAGGTGCCGGGGAAGATTTCTTCTCCTTCCCTCTCTGGAGGAACTCGTGGGTGCTGCTGAAGCTGGGAGCCTCAGAGACACCCCTTTGCTGCAGCAGGGGCACGGCACGGACAGGGACATGAGGTCAGGGCTGTGGGTAGCCTGCAGAGCCAGAGCTGCCTGGGCACAGGTGATGCACTGGGCAAGATCCTGTCTGTGTGTTTGCTGAGCCAGCAGCTGCCTGCCAGGAACCTGGTGCTTCCTTCCCTGTCTTTTATCAGATCTGCCAGTTTTCAAAGGGCAGTTAGACCTCAGTAGTGGTGGAGCATCAACTGCGTGGAGATAGGAATTTTTCCTGCAGGATGCAGGCACAGCAATAATTTGGTGCAGGATATCATCCTTGTGTTATCAGGAAAACAGCACAGAAGTCTGTCTTTGAACATGTTTTCAGCTGGGTCCCCGTTTGAATTAGAGATTTGCTTGTGTAGTTGTTGGGAGGAGGAGGAGGAAGGTGACTTTGAGCCCAAATCACAGACTGGTTTGGGCTGGTTTGGACAAGGTGGCCTGGGACAACGTTGGCTCTCAGTCTGCACTGCAGCATGAGCTCCCCACAGCCCAGCCCAGAGGAGCTGTTGGGGTTAGAAGAGCCCAGCCAGGCACATCTCCTGGTCTGTGTGTGCTGTGGCCAGGCACAGCCCCTAGTCTGCGCCTTCAGTGATCTCCAGTTGGACTCTGCCAGTGGCAGAATCACGGTGGGACACGGGTCCTGCCAGTCGACCGACAGAGAACTGCACAAAAAGGTTGTCAGCCATTCTGCCCTTGTCTTCCCTCTCCTAGGAGACAGCTCTGGAGTGCCATTTTGGGACAGACGGGACGTTTGAAGCCCGGTGGGTGAACTCCTCTGCCGTGGAGTGTGTACACGTGCTGGTGAGTCGAGGATTGACAGCCCTGCTTCCCCCAGGCTGAGCGTCAGGTCCGAGGGCAGGCAGGGTCTCGCCCCCAACCTCCCACCTGGCACTGGGACACCACTTGCTCTCTTCCCTCCATCTCTCACTCCTGCATTTGCCCCTCTGGGCTCTCTGCGTGTGCCGATGCTGGCAGGGCACACACATGTCACCGGTGCTGTGTTGCCAGTTCTGGGGGGATCTGCAGTGGCTTTGGCCCCACTTTCCTGGGACTTGGGAAAGAGCTGCTTGTTTACCTTTCTAAATGGAAACAGTTCCGTTCAGGCAAAAAATTTGGCCACCTTTCAGTATTGCTGTTTCTTTAGCTTTTCTTTTGAACAAGGAATTGGCCTAAGAAAATGTTGTGATGCTCACTGGAAAGCAGTGTGTGGCTGTCAGAGGGCAAACTGCGCCTGCAACATGCAGCAAACATTTGGGCTTTCACCAGTAGCAATACTGCAAGTGGAAGCTGGGGAAGAGCACTTTCCCATCACGTCACCTGTATCACAGCCCTGCACTGAGAATGTGCAGACAGGCCAGGCTGCTCGTTTTCCTGTCCGTTTCTGCTAAAAATAGCAGCAACCAAGGGCTCCGTGCTCACCACCGTGTGCACTGTGTCCCTGGTGCCCTTTACTGGGACTTCAGCAAAGCGATTACAACAAAACAGCTGCCCCATTTCTTCTGCTAAAGATCAGACCCTTGTGTCTGGAGGAGCAGTGGTCAAAGAAGCCTCACAAGAAAGGTCAATCCATGTTGTGTGTGTGTATGTGTGTGTGTGTGTGTGTGTGTGTATGTGTAGCCTCCTATTTTACTAAATTCTGTAAGACTTTGCTTGTTTTTTCCATGCAGCTCCACACATCTGAAAAAAGCCATCGCTTCCCAGTGAACCTCCAGCTGAAGGACAAATCAGACAGATTTATCGACAGTCCAGAGATGATGACAGGTCTGAGTTGAAAGTATTTTTATGCTCCTCTCATCTGGTTGGCTTGAATGGCTCTCAAACCTGGGCAGAGTTTATGGCTGCAGTGGGCACAGCGCAGTTCCTTCTCTCAGGCACATGCAAAAAGCATATTTACCCAGAGCCACCCCCATGAACGTGAGCCCAGAGCCCAGACTGGCAGCCACGACATCCCTGTTACAGCCAGCCAAAGTCAAGCCCCACCCAGCAGTGCAGGCAGCTCAGGTCTCACCTGCCAGCGGTGCCTGGCACAGGTTACCTGGTGCTCTCAGTCACAGAGGGGATGTGGCTGCAGAGGAATTCCTCTGGGAAAGAGAAGGGATGGAGCAGGGCTCTTCCTCAGCTCTCACAGGAGCATGGCATCAAAGTTCCACATGCTGTGAAAACTGAGTCCTTCTTTTTGCTTCCTCTGCTGAGAAGGAATAAAATGTGTAAGCACATTTCACCCCTGGCCTGTTCTCTGTCTCTGCAAAGAATGGCTGGATTCCCAAAAAAGCCCTTGCTACATCAGCAGACTGAGGCAGGCAGGCAGCCTCGAAATGCATCGGCCTCAGACAAGGTAGCCAGGCAGGGCAGGACGAGCCCAGTGGATGTGCCATGGAGCAGGGCTGGCACAGCAGCTGCCACGCTCTGTAGCCAGAGGTTTGGCAGTGCCCCTGGCCAAGGGCTCTGGCTCTGGCACCCCCAAGCTCCTTTGCCTCTTGACAATGCCAGCAGCTGTGGCAGAAGGGGCTGATTTATCTGAGGTGCAGAGGAGAAGGAGAGCCCAAAGAGCTTTCCTTTGGAGGATAGCTGCGACAGGGAGAAAGCACCAACAACCAGTGACCAGGATAGAAAGGTTCCCCATGATAAATCCCTGTGAATGGAGGAGGATTATCTTGCAAAGTGAAAATACCTGGAAATACCAGCATGGGCAGGCATGAGATTTGGTTTCTCTGCAGAAAGAAGAGGGCATAATTTTGCAATACAGTGGTAACCCTGAGGAGGGGGGTGGGACATTGTGTTTTGGCTGTGTAGAAGACTCAATTCTCTGTGTGGGTGGTGCTGGGAGCAGGAACCACAGCAGGAAAACCATGGTGGAATTCCCCTCCTCCTGCACGGAGAAGGAGCTCGTTTACATAGGCCATGTTTGCGTCCATCGGAATTGGCCAGAATATTTGGAGTTCCCACGGGACTGTGAGGCTGCTCTGGCTTCTCCTCGCCTTGCTCAGGCTGGTGTGAGTCACATTAGAGACTGCCTTGCATCAGAGACCTGCCAGACAAACACGGGCATTTTAAATGTCTTTAATGAAATCACTGATGCTAGTGTTTATTATTTCAATATTTATTAGCTTTTATTGCACACTGTTTTGATAGCCCATTGAAGGAATACAAGCTCTGCTACTGGTTGGAGAACCACCCAGTGTAACTCCCTGGGGGACTGCGATGACATGGAATAAGGTTTTTAGAATAGGAGAGACCCTCAGTACCAGTGATATTTCATTAGCATGGCACAGGCAGAGTGTTGGTGCTGATGAAGTTTCATTAGCACAGCACAGCAGAGCGTTGAGGCTGAGGGACTCATTAGTTGCTCATGAAGTGCCTTAAGATGCTCTTGTGAGCAGAAGTGCCAGATGTGTCTGTTTCTGTGTTTTACGTGCTCCTGCGAAGTCTCCTGTGGGGAAAAGGGTGTGAAAGCCGTGTTTCCTGAGCATTTCTGACTGTTGCCTCTGTGGATAGCCTCACTCGAGTGGCAGAAGTCTTGAGGCTGGAGAGGAAATGTAACCTAGGGCACCAGCTAATGGAGATGTGAAGGCAGTGTAAGAAAAACATATGGAAGCTGAGCTGAGCAGATCTGAAGGGAGAAGAAGCCAATGAAAGGGGTCTGTGGTCACGAGGGAAGGAAAGAACTGTAAGCACTGTACAGAGCACAAACCGCCCCATTTTTGTCAGTGTGGAAGCGATGTGATTGCTTTCCTGGCAGGATGGAGCCAGCTTTGCCAAGCAGCTTCCCATGTGGATGCTGAGAGTTGGAAAAATGTAGCACTAATTGACAAAAGGTTCCAAGTTTGGGTGTTGCTTGTTTTTCAAGGGGGAGAAAAAGTAAAAGAAAGTGCTAAACTATATTGTATTGTGGACAAGCACCCAGGCCTTCTGGGAAATCTGTGGGATGGGGGCCAAGTACTGCCTCATCTCACTGTGTGTGCAGACTGCTCTGCTCACCCGCTGGATTTCAGGTTTTACTGGGATTAACGTAGCTGGCAGGTGGTGGGAGCGGGGGGGCCGTGTGTGTTTGGTTGCCTCAGGCTAAGCAAAGCTGTGAGAGCCTCGGGCCCGGAGCTCACGGTTTCTGTTGTCTCTGGTGGTTCAGTGGAAGTGTACAACTGCGCGACTGGCAGTGCCGACTGCTCCCAGTGCCTGGGGAGGGAGGACCTGGGCCACCGCTGCCTCTGGAGTGAGAGCAGCTCCAGCTGCAGGCTGCAAACCGAGCCTCCACAGGCCTCTGAAGTCTGCCCGCCTCCTGAGATCCGGAAGGTAAGACCGAAGGCAGCACGGAGGGTGCTCGCAGTGTGGTGTGGCGGGTGGTGCCACGGGCTGGGACTGGCTGCACTGTCCTGCCTGGAGCAGAGGAGGGTCTGCACGTTGTCCCTGGCACAGGACAGGGTCAAGACCAGCACTGAATTATTCACTGACTTTCTATGCTGTTGAGTCACCTGGTGCCAAGGACATCTTGAGTGACAGAATCCAGTCTTTATCATGTTAGTGGGGAAACAACAGCAGCACAGTCATGGCCAGTACCCTGTCCTCTCACAGCGCTGGGGGCGGCGGCTGTCAGGTGAAAGCAGTGGTGTAGGAGTGGGTTCAAAGCTGGTGTGTAGAAGAAGCATGTTTCTTCCCAGATGCGTTTGCAGCTGAAGTGATCCTTGACCAAACCCCACTGCCCAACACAGCAGAGAACTGTGGTGGTTTCTCCTCTGCCAAGCTGGAGCAAGGAGACCGGTGTTGGGTGCAGGACCAGGCAAGCAGGAGTGTGAGGAGTGATTCTCTCTGCTTCACAGGGCTCAAGTGGTGCTTGGGCCCTGGGACTGGCTCAGGGACGAAGGCCAGAAGCTCATGGTTCTCTCCTGGCCTGGTCTAGTGGAAGGTGTCCCTGCCAATGGCATGGATCGTAGATGATCTTTGAGCTCTCTTCCAACCCAAACCGTTCTGAGATCCGGGGATGCTCTGACTTTATGACCTGCCCCTTGGTGCTGCAGATCGAGCCGCTGCGTGGGCCCCTGGAGGGGGGCACGCTGCTGACCATCCGCGGGAGGAACCTGGGCCGCCGCTTCAGCGACATCGTGGGCGCCGTGCGGGTGGGCGCCGTGCACTGCGCCCCGCTGCCCCACAGATACATCGTCTCTGAGACGTGAGTCGGGGAAGCTGGGGAGGGGGACCACGGCCCCTGCATGGCCCCAGCCCGCGCCTGTCCCTCCCTGTCCCCGAGGGCAGGCAGAGGCCAGCTGCTGCCGCCCTCGCCACTGGCACTGTCTGTCCACAGAGTCGTGTGCCAGACCGGGGAGGCCCAGGAGGCGTTTTCGGACGTGGTAACGGTGAACGTGAGCCGGGAGGGGAGGTCCAGGGAACAGTACTCCTACGTGGTGAGTGGCTGTTTCCTGAGTGCTCCTTTGCTGATTCCTCTTCCCCTTAAAGTGCAGCTCCCCAGGCCTTCCCAGCAGGCTGAGAAACAGGATCTACAATTCCATGTTGGGGTCCTTAAGGAGCTGCCGACATGTCCCCTCACCTGTGGTTACCTGTGGGGGCTGTGGCAGGACACAGCAGGATGCTGGCAGCACAGCCATGCTCCCAAACTCAGCTCCTGTGGGGGTTTATCTCATCCCAGCTCTACTGACAATTCTCTTGCTAGAAAAAAAAAAAACCCTCTGTTTTCTGCTACCTCTTTTGCTGAAGTGCTGTTACAACTTGTGAGATTTTTTGAGACTTGTGAAGTCCCTTTGTGCTGTGTAAGTTACATTCCATGAACTCACATTATTTAGAACTGATATTTTTGCTGCAGAGACTGTGTTGGTTTTTGCATGAAATAATGGGTAGGATTAGACTGAAGCTAACCTCATGTCATTGTGCAATGAAAAGCCCTTTATAACTTTGTGCTGTGCTGTCTCAAAGAGATAGTCTTCACGTCTATAAACCTGAGAGAAATCCATGCATTTTTCTCTTCTCTACACGAATCTTGTTCTTGGACACTATTCATGGACAGCCATGCTGGGTGGGTGCTGAGGGCGTGTGGAATGCTTGGAGCCTTTGTGCCTCCCCTGCAGCTTCAGCTGGGGCAGGACAGCCCATGCTGCAAGTTGTTGGCCTGGAAGGAGATTTGGAGCCCCAGAAAGCACGTTGATTCCTGGTGGCCATTGTGAGGAATTTGGGACAGATCAGGGAGTGGGATTTTTTCCCCCCTGTTGCCAATGACTGGCTGGATGTTTGGTTCAGGGAGTTCACAGCATGCAGCCAGCACAGGCATGGCACCCTCCGCACCCAACAGAACCACTGCACGGGCAGAGGCTGGTGAGGTGATGGCACTGCCAGGCCAGTCCCAGCAGGAGCTCCTGGATCCTATTTCCACAGCTTCCAGGGGTCCAGCGTGTTCACATCCCAGCGGCCCCTGAGCCAGCCGCTGGGAGCGGATTAAGGTGCCAGTGGTGGTGTATGGCCAGTGAGACTCCCAGGGTTTGGGACTCTCAGGATGTGTGTGCTGAGCTGGCACATGCCTTGGCCCATCAGTGCTGGCTGAGAGAGGGGAGAGTGGCCTGGAGAGCAGAGCAGGGCTGGGCAGCTCCTTCACCGGCATTTAAAGTGCCAGGAAAGCCTCTCAGGAAACCCCTGTGGAAGCACCAGTGCTGAACAAAGCCAGACCCTGACCTCAGTCCGGGCCCATGGCAGCCCTGTGCCAGCTGCTCCTGGGCAAGCTTAGAGAGCAGGCTCCTCCCTGGGGTGGGAGAGGAGCTGCTCCTGCTTGGGCGGCACAGTAGGAAGCTGCTGTCTCTCTGTCTGTCTTGTTTGTGCTAGCAAAGCTCGGAGCAGATGTGAGGGAGTGCCCTGCCTTGTGCAGGTGTGCTGGGGAGGGACACTGCATGAAGGAGGTGTGTCACACTGAAAGTAGCTTTCACACCATTTGCAGACCAGGCAACACTCTTGTTTTCTTGGTTCTCCTCTCACATGTGATCGCATGCAAATGCAGTAGCCTACACCATGCAGGACTGGTCTTAGTGAGACCTGAGCTTGGGCACTGGTACAGTCTGCCTGGAAAAGTTTAAAAGTCTTTCAGAACTGCCCTTCCAAAGAGGGTACTTCATGAAAGACCAGATATTGTTTGTTTGCTACATCTTTCAAAGTCCCTACCTGCCTAGAAGAGACAGAATTCAGCTGTAATTGTACTGAGGAGGAGGGAGAGGCTTCCTCAGGACATTATAGCAGGCTATGGATGAGCTGGATTTGCCAAAGCTGCAAATCCATGGATGGAGGGAAATGGTGCTGGCAGTGCACCAAGAGCAGCAGCCCCTGGCTCTGGCTAAGGGGAAGGGCTTTGGGGAGCAGGAATAATCCTCTCTACTGATGCTGTAGCTGCACTTACGAAAATGTGGGTTAGGGGCCAAGGGCAGGAGATGATTGCCTGCAGACACCCAGAGAAATACAAATCAGCAAAACGGATCTGGTGGAAATGGGTGATGGTCAGAACCGACAGTGGAAATGGGTGTAGTGGAGCAGAACCATCTGAGTGGGGGACAAGGGCAAGGGTAGATGTTAATACATGGATTTGTGTGGCAGAGACTGCCAGGCAAGGCATTAACAGCAGGCTCAGCCTGAGCCCAAGGGTCTGCTCTGCATGGCGAGGGATGGGCTGGGGGTGAGCGGGGCCAGCCTGTGGGTGACTCTGAGCGAGTCAGCAGTGCCCTGTGGAAGGGTCTCAAGATCATGATTTGCTCTGCCCTGGCTGTCCTGCTGAAATGGAGCAGGAATGTTGCCAGCAGCCTCTCCTGGGGTGCCTGTGAGCAGACAAGAGCCACGTGAGTTATCAAAGCCTCCAGCTCATGAATCTCAGGAAGATTTCCAGGGGCTGCAAACACAGATAACACACACGCTAATTTCTGCTGCAAATGGCAAGAGGCAAAGTAACTTCCCCCTCAGTTCCTGTTGCCTCAAGAGATGCAGGTTTGAAGCTTCCTTAGCAGGGGTCTGATATTCAATTATCTAAACCCAGGTGGCCATTTTACTGATCTCAAGGCCATCACCCAGTGGGACTTTAACATTATCCTTGCATTTAGGAGGGCATGGATTTGGAAGGACTGAGATGGTGAGTGGGGGAATGAGTGAGAAATTTCCTTTTATTTATGGACCCTGGGCTGTTGCTGGCTCTGAACCTCCTGCTGGGAGGGAATCTGAAGGGAATTCAGGTGAGATCCTGGGCTCCCGTTTGGCCCCATGTTTCATTTACAGCCAGTATCTGAGACCACTGAGGGTCACAGAGGTTTTATATGATCTCACTCCTTAGCGTATGCACCATTTTTCTTGTTCTGAAACCTTGCCAGAAAAAGCTTTTCTGTGCTGCTGTTTGAGCCTCACGGTGCTGGATACTTACTCAAAGTTCTGAATCAATTCCCATGTAGAGTGTGGAATATCCAGCTGCAGATTTATCAGGCTAGAAAACAGATTTCCCCTTTGTTTTTAGCTTCCTGTGGTGCAGTCCATGGCTCCTTCGAATGGCCCGAAGGCTGGAGGAACAAGAGTGACCATCAGGGGCAGCAGGCTGGATGTCGGCTCAGAGCTCCGTGTCCTCATCAACTCCTCCAAGCAGTGCACGGACCTCAGGTGGGAGCAGGGCTGGGGGCTGGCACTGGAGTGGTGACGGGAGCCGAAGCATTAGGAAGGTTGGTGTCCCCCAAGAAGTCAGGCAGAGCGAGGGTTGGATGGGGAGCAGCACTGCGTGCTGGCACGGCGTCCCCCTGCCTGCCTTCCCTCTGCCTGCTCGGGAGCCAGCGCGGCAGCCGGGGTGCTGTGAGCTGAGAGCTGCCTTTAGCAGGAACAGCTAGCTGGCCTGGGACTGGAAGCTCCTTGCCACCTGTGGCTGCCACCTGCCAGTCAGGGGGTGCTCAGGGCAGACTGCAGCCTCTGGCTCCCTGCAGCTCACCCGTGCTGTCCCCACGCAGCCGCAGCGACGGCACCATCACCTGCACCATGCCCGCCGCAGAGCTCACCGCGGCCGTGCCAGTCTGCGTGCAGTTCGAGAACAAGTCGTGTGCCAGCCACAACATCACGTTCAAGTATGAGAAGAACCCGGTTATATCGGACATCAACCCCAAAAAGAGCCAGATCAGGTGAGGCCCTGCCCTAGCTGAGACAGCCCGTGAAAGAGAGGGTCAGTTCCAGGTGGGAGAGGGTGGGGAGAGAATCCTGCCAGGAGAACGGAGCTTCTCAGCCCTGGGCTGGATGGGTACAGAGGGTGCCTTAGCTTGCTCTCAGGGTGCTCTGGGGTAACCCCAGCATGGTAATAGAAGAGGTCTCACGCACCAGGACTGTCCATAGCTTGTTTTGATGCATTTAGGAGTGGAAAAATGTCAGTCTTGGTAACTATACTGTGCACACCTGGTGAGTGCTTTGGGGAGGCCGGGGTGGGGGCTCTATGAGAACCTGAGGATTTTTCTTGGCAATAAAGCTGCTGGAGGATTAAGATGAGATTTGTAGTTTTGGATTTCAACCTTCCCCGAGGTCACAGTATTAAATTTTTAAAGTGTGTTGCTTTTAGTCTCACATCTCTGTGGAGTTCTCAGACTTCTGTTCCTTTGGATACCATGGTGAAGTAGCACCCTCCTCACCTGTGAGAAACCCAGAGCTGACTAGGAAATCTGGGAGGCCAGCAGCTGTGCCAGCAGGACATGCCCAGGGGCGAGCAAGAGCAGGCTCTGGTGGTCTGATCCCCTCGGAACAAAGCTGCCTCTCTGTTCCCAAGCACAATGCCAAGGCTGCAGGCTGTGGGAATGTTAGGGGAAAGGCAAAGCCATGATTCAGCCAGACACAGCCCCTCACAGGCTTCCAACTGCTGAGTGGCAAGAGCAGTGTCTAAAGAGAGACAAAGGAAGAATGTCCTGCCCCTAGTCACAAAGGAAACCACTGGGGTATTTCTCAGTCACCTTAGTCTGCTTCCTTGGTACTTAGAGCAGTTCCCGAATTCCAGAGAACAGGGATGGTAACTGCAGGCTCTCTCCAGCCTCTGGGAGACTGCTTCAATACATTGCTGGGCTGTTGACCATGAGGCGCCAAAACCTTGTTTAAAAACTTAGCTGGATCTGACTTCTCTTACCATATTGATAAAATAATCCATATAATCAAAATCTAAAACCAATGCAAAAGTTGAATACTAGACTGCTATTGTGACAGGCTCCTAGTTAGCAACTTGGATCATAACTTCCTAGTAATATCCCCAGGCCTCAGAGAACCCTGGGGCCTCATGCCCAAAGTCACTGTGCCCGGAGTGCTCTTCAGATAAGAGGACTTGTGAGTCTTGCCTGTTCCCTGGCAAATACTCCAAACAAGTCAAATGTGATATGGGGGAAGGGGACGGTTGAGCTTGGGTGCAAATGAGTGGGGATGGCTCTCCAGCCATTGCTCTGCCTTGTGCACATTGGGGCTGCTCATTATTTTTGTTAGTTGACTGCACAGTGAGAGGCCCATATATTGCATTTTCCCCCACAAACAGATTCATAACACAGCAACTTTCACATTTTGATCTAAATCAGAAGTTCCTGGAAGATGCAGGATGAGGCACATTTCCCTCTGCAAGTCTCACAGTTCTGTGTGGGTTGCTGCAGGGTAGGGGAAGAGAGAGGGACGGGTAGGGGCTGTCTCCTGGCCATCACTTTACAGGTCACTTACATGGCCAGGGGCCTGCTGCACACCCTGGCATGCAGAGGCTGCTCTTCTGGGCTCTGGGAGTAAGGGGAACAGCTCACTGATGCTGGAAGAGCCCCCCCTCCCCGACATTGTGGTAGCTGTGTGGATCTCTGCTGTAAGTAGGAAGAAGACTTTGGCTGTTGGGTCAAATTTTCTGATCAAGCAGCTTGGAAATATCTCTGAGAAAATGACAGGAGGAAGGTGCAGCCATCACATCCCACTGCTGCACTGTCCTCTGCAGTCACCCTCTCTTTCTTCCCTTCTCACAGCGGGGGCAGGATCATCACCCTGGAAGGGAGAGGTTTCGGGCTGGTGCAGAACGTGTCCATGGCTGTCCGTGGCATCGGCAGGGAGCGCACGGTGGGTATGGCCTGGTGATGGAGCAGGGCTGCATGCCTGCTGCCCGAGGGTGGGAAGCTGGGCCTTGGCCTGTGCCAAGGGATGGGCTGGGAGCGCTCTGGTGCTGGGTTCTGACACGCTGCCACTGCTGCTTTCAGCGCTGTAAGGTTCACACTGACACCGCCATCACCTGCCCCTCTCCCGCTGCCTCCAACGTCACTGTGGGGAGCAAACCAGCCCCTGTGGATTTCTACCTCAACGGGCGCCTCTACACAGACGACCGCTCAGCCCTGGATGAGGACATGTACCCCGAGGAGGCCCTGCACATCAGCAAATTCAGCCTGGGGTACTATGCTGACCCCCAGTTCTCCACAGCCAAGAAGGAGAAGTGGATCAAGCACCATCCTGGAGAGCCCTTAACTCTGGTCATACACGTAAGAGGGTGGTTGTTACAGCTCTGCTTCTCTCTGGGTGCTGCCATCTCCACCCTGGGCAGCTCCTCAGTCCTAAGTACCGGCACAGGGACTGTCCTCAGACACGGGGGAGAGAAGGGCGTGGATGGGAACTGCAGAGTCAGGAGTGGGTGATTTTGGCTCAGCCTGCAGCCTTTGCACCTCTCTGCCCCAGGAGATGCAGCCTGGTCTGGGGATGCCTTCTGAAGCGTGATGCCAGAGAGCTTCCTGGAAGGTGCTGTAGCAAGGGGCTAATTGAAATACTGGACTTGTGGAAAGAATTACAGTGCCCTGGCCTGAAACCAGGCAGGTGCTGCAGAAGGGCCTGACAATAGGTGTTTATTCCTGGAGAAACAGATCATTCATTCTTCTCTTTTGGCTAGCGAATCAGCTCAGCTCACAAGGAAGTTGGGGTGTAGAAGCCGACTGGCCTGGACAATAAGCAATAGTAATTCAAAGGCCATTGTTTGCTGCAGGATATCCTAATTGTTTGCAACGTGCTCCAGAAATGTGCTCCCCCTTTCTCAGGCTTTGCAGGAGCATCCCCTGGCTGTCCCCTCTGTTGTACATCCTTCCCCCCTCCCAGATGGGCGCTTACATCCTTATCTTCCACGCACAGCAGGCCCGATCAAAAGCAGATTTTTCCAGGTTCCATGAGGGGCTTGTTCATCCTATGCCCCATGCTGAGCGAAGACTGGGAAACAGGAAAATGGGGAATGGCCTGGTTTTGGCTTTCCTGTGGAGTGCTGGAAAAATGTCCTTGGTGAGGGAGAGTCTGCAAAACAGCAGGGAATATGGAAAGTAAAGCAGGAAGATCGATGGCAATTCTAACTGCTATGCTGCAGCCTGACATCCTGATTTTATTTCTGTCTTTAGAAAGAGCCTGACAGCCTGGGCCTGGAGAGCAATGAGTACCAGGTGAAAATCGGCCTAATCTCCTGTGAGATCCAGATTGTTTCAGACAAAGTCATCCACTGCTCTGTCAACGAGTCGCTGAGCTCCTCGGAAAGGCAGCTGCCCGTGACGGTGAGCGCGGCTCCCACTGCAAACCCGCCCGTGCAGGGCCTGCCCGCTGCTGCTGACCCTGCACGGGGCAGCCGGACGGGGCAGGAGGGACAGAGCACACGGTGCTGGCAGCTGGACGGGGCAGGAGCATGCAGGGATGGGCAACAGAGGCTGCCCCGAGCTCCCAGCCCTGGGGTACCCACAGCTGCCCCTGAGCTCCTGCTCTGAGCCCCGGCCAGTTCTGTGAGGCACAGTCAGGGCTCAGGCATGTGAGGTTTTGTCACCTGCACTGATTTCCTGCCCCTCATGGGATATGTTTGGGGATTTCCTTACAGCTGTAACCCCAGAAGGGCTACGAGTTGCCCTGAGAGTCCAACCTTCCCCGAGCTGGGTCCCTGCTGGGTCCCTGAGGTGTGACCAGCAGGGCGAGAGCCGTGCTCAGGGCTTCCAAAGGCTGCAAAGAGTTCAGCCTTCAGGGCTGCTGTTTCTCTGTGTGCCTGCAAATGCACCACAGTTACTGTCCTGTTTTCCAGAGGGCTGGACTGAAGTGCTGTGCTTGCCTCAGTTTCCCTCGTGTCATACACAGCCCATGGCCATGCAGGGATGTGGCCATGGCTCTTTGTATCTGGAGAGAAAATGCCTCCACCTCCGTGGGAGGCCCTGCTGCCCTCTCCCAGTCCGTGTGTTGTCAGGGGATGGATGAGCCTGAGGCATGGGCAGGGAGGGGAAGGAGAATGCAGGGAGTTGGGGAGTTGGGCTGCCCAGGAGGAAGACACAAGGATGCACTACCAATTCACTGACAGGGTTGTCCAGTTTACCAGCAACAATCTGAGGTGTATGAAATTCTGTTGCAAACTGGAAACATGGAAATGCAGAAGTAAGAGGATTTCTTGAGTCATCTTAACGGGAATTTTAAACAGGGTAATTTTTTTTTTTTTTCGTAAGAACTGAGAAACAGGGGAATCCCTTTGTGGAAGAAAAGGAATTTTTGAGTTTGCTAGTCTTGGTGTGACATTAACCAATCAGGGTAAGTCCCCAGGAAGCAGCCCTAAATATCACAAGGCTGTTCAGAGTGCACCAGCAATGAAAGTGCAGCTAATTAATCTTCTTTTATTCCTGCCTGTGCACCCTTATTGAACCCACAGACATGGCTGGGGCCCTCGCTGGCTATTCCAGGAGAGGCCACTGCCTTATCACACCTGAGAAATGGCTTTGGTGACACAGGGCAGGCACGTGCAGGGGTCTTGCCTGGGTCACACTGAGTGTTCAGTAGAGCTGTCCAGCTACACAAGAGAGACTTGTCAAGACCTTCAGGCCCATCTTTGTTCATGACCAAACAGTTTAAATGTTGAATTAAACAGCAGCCGTGGGATTTTTTTTCTCCGAAAAATGCAAAAGGCTGAGCTGGTAGGGGAAAAAAAGAGTCAAGACACACTGAGGAGCTGCCTCATTGCAGCAGTTCAGAGGGAAAAAGTGGAGATCCTGAGGCTGGGCATGTGGCTGTGAGGCTGCTGAGTGAACTGCCCAGGTGCTCTTGCAGTGCTGTGGCTCCTGTCCCTGTCCAGCCCCCTGACTTTGGACAATGTGCCAGGGTAGACACCAAAGCTTTCAGTGTCTGGAGCCTTCCACTGGCAGCAGCCATGCCCTCACCAATGCTCCTAGAGCTAGGGCTGGATTTCCCTCAGGATGGAGCTGTGTGTCTGGTGGTGGAGGTGGTGGGAAGATCCTGTTTGTGGGACTCCTTTGGTCCAGTGGCTGAGAGCTGCTGGAATCCCACCCCAGGGGGCACCTTTCCCAGAGATGTTCCATGACACAGGAAATCAAAGATTAATATTGATTAATCAACGGATTCATCAAAATTATAAGATTATTGGAGTTCTTCCTACCTCATTTCAAGTTGGTTTTTTTTCAAGTTTCTCTCACTTCTCGTTCCTTGGGAGAAGTGAAACTCACATTTCCAGAAGCGAAAGCCTTGTGTGGTCATGAGTTTTCCTTATCAGATGGTGCTGTGGAATCCTTTCATCCCAAGGGCCCAAAGAGCCGTTTGTAAACAGCACCCAGTAACTTCCCAGCCTGTGATGTGTGCTGGCCTCTTTCCTTCTGGAGATCAGGAGACCCAAGGACTGAGCTCCAGTGGTTTGTGCTTGTTGTCACAAGAAGTAGGAGCTGGGAGTAGAGCCAGCGCCTTCTGACACCCCTTTCACTGCTTTAGCCTTATTTTTGCTCCCTTGGTTTATTTGTATTTCAAGGACGTTAAAGTTCCTTAACCCTTCTTCTGGGTAGCAGCTGTTCTGATTTTGGAGGAGAAAGGCGAGTGCAGCAGGGCTCCGAAGGCTGTTCAGAGCCACAAAGGAGCTGATGATCAGTGGAAGTGATTTTCCAGTAAGAGCAGCACAGGCAGCCTTGTGCCATGGGCACTCTAGGGCAGGGCTGTCTTTTCTGGGGCAGGCACAGTGAGGCCATAGGGCCATGCACTTCTGCCTCCAAAGCCCTGTGGTGGCCTGGGATGGCACTGCTGCAGCGTCGCAGCCTACTGGGTGTGGCCTTGGCATGCCCAGGGCACAGGCAGGGAATTGGGCTCCCTGGAGACACACAGGGTGCCCAGGGTCCGGCAGTGGAAGGCACAGCCCGGCCTCCCTGCCACGGAGCCTGGGAGGCTGTGCCGGCACGCTCAGCAAGTCCTCGGGTGGAGGAGTGCTGCCCTGTGTCCCTCCCTGTTCCCAGCCCCTTGGCAACCTGCTGCTCATTTTCCTCCCTCCTTCTCCTTCCTCAGATCCAGGTCGGAAAGTTCAACTACACAATTGCCATGCTGCACCTTGGGGGAGGAGAGACGGCGATCATTGTCTCCATCGTCATCTGCAGCATCCTGCTGGTCCTCTCGGTCGTGGGTAAGGGAAGGAACGATGTGTTTCCAGGCTGGGCAAGGCTCTTCCCTCTGCAGGTGGGGGCGTGAAGGTGACTGAGCGTTGCAGTTGTGCAGTACCTGAAGCTGTTCTAGGGCAGCAGCTAGTGTGTGTGCACAGCTCTCTGCAGCACAGAGCTTTTCCCTGGCTGAATCCACAGCTCAACTCTGTTACTTGAACCTGTGATATTTATAAACTTACCCTTTTCCCCAAGTACTTAGCAGTTACTATAATACAAAATAAAGAAGGATGTGAGAGACTGGTCTTGGTCACAGCCCTGACTGTCCCAGAGCATTCCAAAGGTGTGGACTCTTAGGCCAAGATCCTGTCATCAGGAACAAGCACTGACAGGTGCCTGGCTGAGTGGGAAGAGAAGAGCCAGCATCCTTAGTTGCAAATCTGAAGCAGGCACGTTGGTATCTGTAACTGGCTGGGAGCTGTGCTGCACACCTTTGTCCTCAGGCTAGGGTCCCTGCTCATCACATGCCCAGAATATGCAGCAAGAAACCTGCCAGTTCACAGCAAACGAGGGCTGTATAGTAAGGATTTAATTTATTTTTAATAAAGGCTCTAATGCACTGTATTTACCAGATGCACCACCCATCATTAGAAACATATTTCTGGAGGCATGGGAAGATTGTCAGATATGAACACTGTAATACAGGTGGTAAATGTCCTCAATTCTGTATTCATTAATCAGCTGGGACACATTAATATACAGTTAAGCTGAATACAGACAGCCCAGACCTAAACTGAAGATGACAGTTACAGCACAATCATTAAATTCCAGCTGGTTTTACTTATTTACAGATAATCGACAACGAGCAGATACCAGTCTGGTGGTAGGTGTGAAACCAACTCTGGGTTTAGCTATCTGCACTCATGTCAGAGGGAACTGCTCTGATCCCAGCTGCAGCTGCTCCTAAGCCCGGGTCAAAAAGAGTTATTCTCTTCCTCTGTTCCAGCTCTCTTTGTGTTCTGCACAAAGAGCCGTAGAGCTGAACGCTACTGGCAGAAAACGCTGCTCCAGATGGAGGAGATGGAGTCCCAGATCCGCGAGGAAATCCGCAAAGGTAAGTCACTGGGTGCCAAGGAACCACGGCTAGAAGCAGCGCGTCAGGTTAGCAGGCTTGAAGAAATTCACCTTGTGCTGTGGAGAAGTTTCTAGAATTATTTGTAAGGGAATTTCTATCATTGCCTGTGAGCTTTGACAGGGTTTGGGAATGAGGCTCAGTGGCTGGAATTGTGGCCCTGCCACTGTTCTGCTGCCTGGCTTGGGCAAGCCACTGATCTCCAGTGCCACCAGCTTCTCTGCCCTGGGCTGTGTCAGAGCATTACTTGAAGGTCACGCTAAGCTTGGGTTTGCTTTCCTCTTGGGTGCAGCAGAAACTGCAGCGTGCTCCTCGCAAAGCAATGGGAGGAGTATTCCAGGTGTTGGCACCCTCCATCCCATGGTCCATGATCCCACCACAATGGCCGGCATCCTGTCCTGAGGGGACTGGGGTTCCTGGGGCAGAGAATGCTCTGTCAGTGCTTGGGGCAAGGTGTCCAGTGTGATGGTTAAACCCCGATGGGAATGTGCTGCTCAGAGAAAACACAGCTTGAGGCCCCCAAGGGCACAGTGAGAGGGGCAGAGATGATGAGACGTGCTGTGCTTCCCAGTGCCAGCCTGTCTCGCCTGGTGGAGGACTGGGCTCTCACCATCTGCGGGTCTCTTTGTGTAAGGTTTTGCAGAGCTGCAGACAGACATGACAGACCTGACCAAGGAGCTAAACCGCAGCCAGGGGATTCCCTTCCTGGAGTACAAGCACTTTGTCACCAGGACATTCTTCCCCAAAGTAAGGAGATGGCGCGTGTCATGGGCACCTCATTGCTCCCAGATATGTCCCAACCAGTTTAGGGCTCTGCTAAAGGGTTTTTACAGTGTTACAAAATCATTCCGCTGTTATATATTTACTTGTCACATATTTCAGCCTTAATTATCATCAAAAGGGGAGCTGCACCTCCTGGTGTGTCATACAACATCAGGCTTGCTCACACATGACAGAAGCTGGTGGCAGCCGCCCCAGGAGTTACTCTGGCTTGCCTCATTGGGGCTGTTGCACACCTCCTCTGAAAGAGCTCTCAACAAGCAGAGTGCTGGGGTCTCCTCCCCAAGGGCTCCGGTGTCACCCCACTCCATTCAGCAGAGGCTGAAGGGTGAATTGGCCATCAGGGAGAGGCGCTTTTTGTGCCATGCAGGGTGCTCCCAAGCTCCTGGCCAGTCCTCAGGGGCTCTGTGGATGTCTCTGTCTCTCCCTTCCTCCCTGTGCACGGCTGGGTGCATGGTGCTCCCAGTAAGATGCCCCTTGGGCAGTCAGTCTGCCTGGAGTCTTTAGCAGAGCTGCAGCAGACGTGCTGGTGCCGTCACCGCTGTCCCGGCTGCTGCGCTCTGTGGCTGTGCGCCCTTCGCCGTGGCTGTATTTCACCCCCGAGGCAGTTGTGTGTCAGTGCTGAGGACTGAGATGATGATTTATGACTGCAGAGTGTTTCATTAGTAGCTATTACTCAGGTTTTTCAGTTACGCCGTCCCCATATCTCTGCACACTAGAGGCTTTAAGATTCAAGCTGGTATATAAATGCTAGAGATTTAAACATTCTTCCCATCTGTTTTAAAAGTTACATATGTTGAAACACCCAAAACTCCTCTATTTTGATAAAGTCTTCTGTAAAGCTTTCTCTTCTGGGAGTTTTCTAGCTGTCACATTACTCTATTTGCAGTCTCCCTGCCCTAACAGCCTTGTGTCTGTGCAGACGTCTGCCTCCCCCCATCCTTGTGGTGTTTGCTTATTCAGGAGGCTCTTGCAGAGTGTTTCAAGGCTCCATAAGCCAGCCCCCTGCATGTCTTTGGAGTGGGTGGCTTTAGTCCCAGTGACATGCCTCCCCATTTTATTCCCCCGAGGTGCACAGCACGCAGGTGCCCTGCCCTAACCCTGTGCTTGGTTCCAGTGTTCCTCTCTCTACGAGGAGTGCTACATCCTGCCATCCCAGCAGCTCAGCTCACAGGTGGGCTCCCAGGTCCAGGAAACACATCCGCTCCTGGTGGGGGAGTGGAAGGTGAGTAACCCACTAACAGAACCAACGCCTTTGGGTGTTGCTAACCATGAACACAGGCCAGACTGGATTAGCTCTGACCGGCTGAAGAAGGCAGATCTGTGAATCTGCTCTTGCATGAAGAAGCCTTGGCCTGGGATCCTTCCTGGCTCCGTAACCCCGAGGCTGCAGTGAGGTCTCCCTCTAGAACTTCTGAAAGCTGATCAAATCCAGCCCTCTTCACCTCTCCCTGTACACCCACTAATTGTTTTGTCAGCCCTCAGCTGCACTTGCTCCATCTGTCTCATAGTGGGGAGCCCCAAACTGGCCACACTGCTCCAGTATCCTCCAGTATCCAGAAGAGAATGGAATTTCCACTGCCACTGATCCAGCTGGGTGTTCCTTGCCAGCAAAGCTGCTGGCTGTGTCACGGAGAGGGAGGAGGGGCTCTTCTGCTTAGTATCTCTGTGCTCAGTAGGGGCATCCCTGCCATCGAGGGGGATAAAATGTGAAGGAAAACAACAAGCAAAGTTTTCTTAATCTGCTTTCTATAAATTTTTCTTCAGATCCCTGAGAACTGCAGACCGAACATGGAAGAAGGAATTTCTCTGTTTTCCACCTTACTCAACAATAAGCACTTCCTCATTGTGTTTGTCCACGCTCTTGAGCAACAGAAGGACTTTGCTGTCAGAGACAGGTATGAGCTTCAGAACCAAAGACTTGGCAGCTGGAGGAGACTAATTTATTCCTAACCCAAAGCAATCCAGCCACAGTCTGGGGCTGTGTTTCACTGGTTGAGTCACATTTGCCTACACATTTCTGTTAGAAATGGATGGCCATAAGCCCTGAAGAGCACTCGGTCATTTGGCTTACAAGAAGCTGACCTGCAGCACTCAGTGAGGGATGGAACTTGTAACACCCTTAAGAAGTCTGATGAAAGTTCTCTGAAAGATTGCCTTTGTGTGTTGGGTTTTTTGTGCCAGTCAGCAGTTCAGTCTCGCTGGACTGGGGCTTGAGTCCTGTACCATTCTGTGTTTCAGGTGTAACCTGGCCTCCCTGCTTACTATTGCATTGCATGGGAAACTGGAGTATTACACCAGCATCATGAAGGACCTCTTGGTGGATCTAATAGATGCTTCAGCTTCCAAAAACCCCAAGCTTATGCTGAGGAGGACAGAATCTGTGGTGGAGAAGATGCTCACCAACTGGATGTCCATCTGCATGTACAGCTATCTCAGAGTAAGAGAAGCAGCCCCTGCTGCAGTGGGTTTAGGGTCACCACTGTGTGCAGCAGGGATGAGGATGTGGGGGACAGCCTAGGACCTGACACTTGCTAGCAGTGCCACTCAAATGGTCGCTAACACTTGATGTACTGAATGATTTGGCTGTAGGAAAGCCACCTGAAGTTCAGTTGCTTCTCCACTTCTGCGCAGGGCTTTGGTGAGCTCAGTCTTCATGGCAGGCCAGAGCAGGGATCAATGTTTTCACTGTGCTTGAGGAGAGCCATAGGAGAGCTGAAAAATAACCAGAGTGGCAAGAGGTTTTGGGAGCCACCTGTTAAGTGTTGTTTCTGTGACCAGCTGGCACAGCCATGCTGACCAGTGAGCATGTCTGTCTCGGGAGCCACGACGCCCAGGAGGGCCGAGGGCACCGGGCAGGGGCTGCTCTCTGTCGGTGCCCACTGGTGTGTGGGCAGAGGCATCCTCGTGGTTCTGCACAAACCTGAGCAGGAGAGGTGGGGTGTCTGTCCCAGAAGGCTGACGGCCTTCTCTCATAATGAGGAGGAATATGTTTGGCATCTCAGAGCCATCAGCAGTCCATCTGCTCAGTGCTTTATCTCCAACATTTGCCAGCTCTGTTTGGAATTCCCCAGAAGAATTGAGCGATAACTTAATTGATTCCACAGCAGTTAATTGGAGGATACCCCATTTTACCCACGGGAAGAGCCTTGAAAAAGCCTTTGAAAAAATCTCTTTTCCCAAAGTGTTTTCTGCATCCACAGAAGCGATTCTGTATTGTCTTCATCATATTGTGATGTCTTCTGATCCCAGATGATCGCTTTCTGTCCTAAAGCCTGTGGTTTTGTAGTTCATAATCTTTCATTTTAGCTGACACAGTTAGCCAGTCTAATAAAAGAAGAGTTACAGGAGTAGATGGCTGTGCCAGTGTAGCCCAGCTCTCCAGTCTGTAAGGACAGAAAAGAGGAAATTAGTAAAATTGTTTTAATCTTCAGATTTTGTGCCTGTAGTTTAACCATTGGAGAAAAAAAAAGTGCTGATTTTCCCTTTTGGGGACGGGAGACCACATGTGAGGCATCTGATCCAGCTCCAGCTTGTGCTAAAAATGGACATTGTGCAAGAAGGCTTTCTCAGGGAAAAAAGAAAAAGAGGAAAGTGGAGCCTTATCACGTGGGCCTGAAGGCTTGAGCACATTACAGAGCTCGCTAATGGTGAGGAGCTCCACACAGCACTGGGTGGGAGCTGCCCATTCCTGCAGGCTGCTCTGGGCCCAGGGGGGCTGTGGCCATCCCCAGGGCTGGGCAGGGATGCTGTGAGCTGTGAGCTGGCTTCCCCCTGCTCGTGGCCCACGGAGGGAGGATGAGAACAGGGCATGGGTGGGGGACTGTGAGGTGACTGCGTCCTTTGCAGAGCTGTTGGGCTGCTGGCTGAATGTGCACTTCCATCCACCTGCAGCAGGTTCTTGGCAGGGGCTAAGGCTGCACGCTGGGTTTGCAGACCCCTCCCACGTGCAGCCTGAAGCCGTGGCAGTGCAGAGCATCGCCGCTGTCCCATCTCTGAAAGCAAATGGTTTCCAAACTAAAGCAAAATGAGGTTGATTTCCAGGAGACTCCGAAAGCTCACATGCTCCACAGTGAGGGTGGGACCAGAGGAGACACTGAGCTGCTCCTGAAATATGAAAAGGGAAAAGAATTGGTCAGAAGGGAGTGTCTGGAGAGGAAATTTGTCCCAGGTGACACAAGTCCAGCTGTGCAAAGGCACAGGAGCTTGATCCAGATCAGCAGAGCTGGCATCTTCCCTGCCACACAAATGAGGATGGAACTCCTGTGGTGGAACAGAGAGCACCTCCTTCCACACAGCTGGTGTCAGTTCAGGGCTGTGATTTAAATAGCAGTGATAGCCAAAGGCCTCCCATGTGCCTTGCGTTCCTAAGGATCAAACCCTGCTGCCTTCGGAGAGGCATTTCTTGGTTAAAGAGAAGGCTTTGCCTGCCTGCCTGTAGCACTGCTGTCAGCCATGTGATGATGGGCCTGGTTTTCATTCCTGAATTATCCCCATTAATCACAATGTCTATTTGAAACAGCTGCTGTGAAAGTCCCCGCCGTTGTGCAGTGGAAAGATTCCAAGTGCTTGTATTTTCCCTTGTAAGTCAACGCTACATGCTCAAAACATTTGTTTCACATTAATGCTCTGCCTAACAGGCCGTCCATTTGTGTTTTGGGGGAAAATGATTTGAAGGAGCTGTCTTCAGCTGGGAAGGAGCTGCTGGCCACAGGCATTCGTGGCCTGCACATGTGGAGGGCACCTGAAGGCGACAGAGTGCACTGGGGAAGGCTGGTGAGGGGCTGGGATGAGCTGGCAGGGGCTCACTGCAAGGCACGGGGGCTCAGGGGTAACTTGCAGCATTTTCACAATCAGTGCAGAGCTCTGTTTCTGCTGAACTGAGTGGGAATTGTAGATTAAATAGTCCACATCTCTACTTTGTGCTCCGGTTTTGGTGGAAAAAGCTTTAAAAGAAAGCTTTCTCCATGAGCTACCATTGTGCCTGGCTCCTAACAGGGTTGGGGAGTTGAAGGAAGAGTGGGGTTCTGAAATTTGGCTTTTATGTCTGAGTCCAAGCTTACCCAAATTTTGCATGTGGAATGGAGACTTAGTTCTTCACAGAATGCAAACAGATAACTGTCCCAAAATTAGCAGGCACTTGGGATAAGCAGCTGTTTTCTGTGCTGTTCCCACCCTAGGCTCACCAAAACATTTTGGAAATGGCTGTAGTATGTTCCTGGGAGGATATCTATAATAACTTGTCAGAGTTGTGTTAATAGGGCAGCAGCATGTGAATCTAGTCTGTGCACTAAACCTTTTTGTTTTCCCAAGCATATAAAAACGAAGCCCTCCCACGCTCCTCGTGCGTGGAACAGTTCAAGTCCTGCCAGCCTGAACTGTGATTTCCATTACTGCAGTTATTTCAGTGCCCTGGGTAGCTTTTAGGGCCCATAACAGTTCAGTCAAAAATGAAAATGAAGTCTCATTAAAATACATTCACAATAGGAGGAAAAAAAGGCCCCAGACTGTGTTTTTTTAAGTATTTTTTTTGTCCTGAATCAGCACTGATCTCTTCTGGTTAAACTTCCTTTCCCTAACTAGCCAAGTCCAAAGACAGTTTTGATTCCTTTCCAGATGAGTTTTCCGAACAATGCTGGAGGTTTCACAAGTTTGCCATTTTATCTCTAGTCCCTGCCTGCCAGCCCTTCTTTTCCCGCTTTGAAATTCGCTGTCTGATTAGCACTTTTGCAGATTTCCATAGCATCCCACAGTTCCTGAGCCTGAAAGCCAAAAAGGCAAACAGAAATAGCATCTCTCCATTGGAGCCTGTCGCCGTGTCCCCTGTGTGTGGCCTGGGCCCAATCCTGCCGCGTGCCCTGCGGCGGTGACGGCGCAGCGCCCGCTCCTGCGCGGCCGGGGCAGCTCCAGGGGCACCAGCGTGCCCAGAGCCAGCCCCGACCCTGCAGCCCATGCTCATTGCAACCCCTAAGGGCTCCCATAGCAGTAGGACTCGCCCTTTTGAAATGTTTTTGGAGGCACTGCAGTCTCCCTGTGGCTGGAGCTGCCCATGGCGGGGACAGGCAGGCTCCAGAGCCCGGCACTGAGTTTAGCCTCAGGTTTGTCCCCGCTCACATGTGCCACAAACAGCGTTCCTGCTGGTAGCATGGCCAGTGTCACAGACTGCTGACCCCGTGTGCAGGGGGTCTCGTGGTTGGCAGTATGAGGGCAGTGGTACTGCAGCCCATGGAGGTCACCATGTCAGAGTTGTCCCCTTGTTACACCTCGCTTCTGCCTTTCTCTCCAAAATGAACTCTTTGTGTCTTCTGCACATTCTTTAGTCTTTGCCGTCCTCAGCTTCTCCACCTCCTGACTCCACACCTTCCTCTACATGTGCACTGGGGTGCCTTCCTGCATTCCAGCACCCGCACTCCTGCTCTGAGCCCCTTTTGTGCTGCCTGCTCCTAGGAGCATTGCAGGAATCATTAGACCCCTGCAGAAGACCCAGAAAGCTTCCCAGTGTTCATGAAGTTACCCTTGAAAAGGAAGAGAGTGCCCTGCTGGCACAGACGGCGTGTGCCCACTGACAGCCCTGCTGTATCCCCCTATCATCAACCGCACCAAATGCTGCGCATCCAAATTGACATGGAACTAATTGCTTTAGCAATTATAGGGCAATTAGAATAAAAGAATCACCAAGTTTTAATTAAGAAGCAGATTGAACAGGATTTAGCAGCTCCTAGCTGAGAAATATCAAAACGGTTGGGTATCTGTTGTCTTGAGCAGGCTCTCAGATGGCAGGCCTGTGTGTGCAGGGGGGAAGCTCGGAATACATAAATGTGCAGAATTTGCACTTGCCTCATTGGAAGGAAATCGGACGTGAACATTAGGGAGAATGGGATGTACTCTAACACTGAAGAGTTCCTTAAGAAAATAGCTTATGTTTCCCAGTGCAGCAGGCAGAAGTGGATCAGAAATTCGGCATTAAACTGCTGAATCACATCACAAATAGATGCTCCCTGTTGTATCTTTCGTTCTTGCTACAGGAGTGCTACAGTTCACCTCTCTCCCATGAACTTAAGTTTGATGAATGTAAGGAGTTAAATGGTGTGTTTGCTTGCTGTCACATGGGAACAGCTTGTTGACCCTGATCCTCTGTTTTGCTGCGATGAGGGCTCTGCTGTGGTATGAGAAGTATGAACACTGGTTCCCAGAGCCACAGGCTCAGGCTGTGGGCTCACTCCCGTGGAGTTCAGTGGCAAACCAGGCAGTGCAATTAGGGGTTCAGCTGACATGTTCCTGAGAAAGCTGGGTGCCCAAATATCTCTGCTCATGGATTTTTGTGCACATCAGCCCTATCTTGTCCTGCTGAGTGCAGCGTGTTGTACAGTCTGCACCCTGTCAGATTGCAGAAAGCGTCTCTGTAGCACAGTATGCTAGATTCTCCCTGTTCCCGTGTAATTCACATGTAAATTAATGCACATTTGCATTTTGCCGAGTCTCATGTTTGCACATCACGCTCAGCGCAGCCATGCATATGTCCCTGCCTTCTGAGCAGCACCCCAGCTCTGCCCCCGAGAGAGCACAGGCTGGCACAGCCCGCTGGTGGCATTCCACAGCTCCAGTGCTTGCTGCAGAACTTGGATGGAGTCTGTTGATGCTGACAGTTAGAGCATCCCCAAAAACGGCCTGCGGCTGTTGTTGGCTGTTGTGGCCCCATCCCCATCTGCGCTGTCATGTTGCCACAAGTCTGAAAACTTCTGAGCAGCCTCAGAGAGAGGCAAGCGGGAGCTGGGAGGCAACGGCCCCCACCAGGTGTTTGCAGCACTTGGGGTGGACTAGTCCTGCTCCCTGGCGTGCAGAGGCACCTTCACTGTCCACACTCAGCCTGTCCCTGCCGCGCTGCTGATGGACCTGTCACCACCAGCTCGTGTTTGCTGACTTGGTCTCCTTTCCTTTCCCCAGGAGACAGTTGGAGAGCCCTTCTTCCTGCTGATCTGTGCCATCAAACAGCAGATTAACAAGGGTTCCATCGACGCCATTACAGGGAAGGCCAGGTATACCCTCAACGAGGAGTGGCTGCTGAGGGAGAACATCGAGGCAAAGCCGAGGGTGAGTACCCCTGTGCTGGGGCTTCCCCAGAGCTGGGTGAGGGGGAGATGCCATGCTCATAGCATTTAGGTCTGCACAGTGAGAGGAGGAGGCACCCAGACAAAAAGGAGAGGGTTTCTGCTAGAAAGAGTTGCTCTCCTTGCCTGCAGCCTTGGGCTGCAGCTGAGGCAGTAGCTGTGTCTCCCTGGTCTCTGAGCAGGTGTCTGTGGCAGCCTGTAGGCACTCACAGCTGCCTGTCCCACTATCCAGGAGCTCTTAAGGGCTCCAGGCACTGCAGCAGACCCATCCTGCAGCAGGCTTAAAGCTGTTTTAAGCAGTGGAGCTTGTTGCATCAAGCAGAGGCTGAGCAATGAGCTTTGGTGGTCTCATTAGTCACCAGTCAGAGCCAAGCGGCTGCGGACACGGCTGGTAATGGGGGGTGACCCTTCCTCCTGCCTCATGGTGGTCAAGCCCCATTAGCAAGCCAGCATGAGAGGGGGCTGCTGTGTTCTCCCAGCTTGGTCAACAGAGCCCTCAGCCCCTGGGGCTGTAAATCAGTGCTTCTCATGCTGTAAAGCATCGATGGCCACATTAGTTCACCCTGATTTCCATCAGCACGGGGCCCAGGGCACACCAGCCAGAGCTGTGCAGACACTGCAGCTTCCAAGCATTCTCGGGAGCCCACAGAACCAGGCAGGTTGTCCCTAACGCAGCCTCTGCCTGCAGAACCTCAACGTCTCCTTCCAAGGCTGTGGGATGGACTCCTTGAGTGTCAGAGCCATGGACACAGACACACTCAGTCAAGTGAAAGAGAAAATTCTGGAGGCCTTCTGCAAGAACGTCCCCTACTCCCAGTGGCCAAGGGTGGAAGACGTGGACCTCGGTAAGGACCCGGTGCATGGGACCAGCCGGTCTGTAAAAACAGGGGGAGCACTGAAAGCTGTGCAGCAGCTCTTGGTGCCTGTCAGAGCCGAGGGCGAAGCAGCGCAGACAGGAGGGCAGGCACCAGGGCAGTCCCGGGCCCCGGCCCCTGCCTCCTTCAGGCTGGGGTCTCACTGCTCCCCTCTCTGTGTTCAGAGTGGTTCGCCACCAGCACTGACAGCTACATCCTGCGGGACCTCGATGACACCTCGGTGGTGGAGGACGGCAGGAAGAAACTCAACACGTTAGCACATTACAAGGTAAAGCTATCACACCTCAGGGGAGCCCTGCCTCCCCAGAGCCTGCCTGGCCCCCGGGGCAGGCTGCGGTTCCCCTCCAAAAACGGGATCATCAGGAACAAGCAGAGAGGTTGCCATAGCTCCGTGAGAGCTTCCAGGGAATAGACATCTGCCCTGGCGAGAATCTCGTTAATATTGCAACACACAGAAACTAATTAACACTCTTCATGCAAAACAAGTTATTACTGACAACAGAAAGAGGAGGGGAAAAAGCTCTTATTCCCAAGGGCCACCAGCCTGGCTGATTAGTATCGCTGTGCTCTTGATCCGCACTCCTGCTGAAATCGCAGCTACAACTGTCAGTGCCTGCTCTGAGAGCAGAGGCTGGGGATACCATCGAGGAAGTGAGGCCAAAAATATGAGGAAACATGGTGAATCAGATTGTTTTCTTGACTGTTTTTCTGTTTAAAATTAAATGAAACCAGAAGTACTTAACGATTTTCATGTTCCTTGGTATGCCTGGAAGCACAATCCCCACTGGTCTGCAGCCGTGCCTGGAAAACAGGAGTGGAGCTGAGTGCTCATTAGCATGGTTATCGGGGCAGCAGCCGTGCTGGCGCAGTGCCCCCGGGCACGGAGGCAGTGCCAGCCCCACAGCACTGCCCGCTCGGGGAACGGCAAACCTGCACAGCCAAACTCCCCTTCCTCTTCAGGTTACCTGATGGCATCCAAAAATGTGTCTTAGATACGTGTGTTTGCCCAATTCCCATCGGATTTGAGAACCTCACTGTCTTGTAATTGTATTGAAAATTCCCTTTCCACATAATGGGGGGCAGGGCAGGGCAGGTTCAGGGGATGTTTGTGGCAGAACCAGGACTGCACCAGCATGCCCCAGCTCCTGGGATCTCCCCAGGACCAGGGAGGCACTGACAAGGCCCCCATCATTAATGCGTGTTCTTCTCTTCCTCCACAGATCCCTGAAGGGGCATCCCTGGCCATGAGTTTGACAGACAAGAAGGACACCACGCTGAGCAGAGGTAACATCTCGCTCGTCCTTGCTGCAGGCAGGAATGCCTGCATTGTCAGAGGGCTGTCTCTGGCTGGGGATGCTGGAAGATGCAGCCAGCCCCCATTTTTGGGCGCTGCCGATGCAGCGGCTCCAAACGTGTCCTGCCCAGTCTCCTCCCTCTGCCTTATGGGGTGTAGGGTGTTTGCCAGCCCTCGAGGTGTTTGCAGCTTCCATCTCACACCCTCACTGGGAGCTGGCATCCAGTCTGTGCTAACAGAGTGAGAGAAAGGAAGAATCGGAAACCGCTTGGTTGAAGAAGTCCTCTCCCTCCCAGTTACATATATTCAGTCCCTTGCCAGTGCATTTCTAGGTTTCAGGCTGTGCAGAGTGAAAACAGACCAAGGGAGACAAAAATCCACACTGAACAAGGAATTTCAAACCCTGTTTCCAGGTTGCCTTCAGAGAGCCTGGCTCTCCAAGAGTCCTTTGCCTCCTTGCTTGGCACTGAGCTGCCCTGATGCTGAGGCTTGGAATAATCCTGGGAGCCTGGGGCACAGCAGGGTGTCACAGTGCAGGAGTGCCCCTGTGCTCAGCCTGCTCTCGTGCCCTCCTGAGCCTCTCTTAAAACATCCCTTGGGAGGCCTCATGTCCCCCTTAAAGTACCTCCTAGGGTGCTTGCCACAAGCCCCATAATGCAATAAACAACCCCAAAACCAGGAGAAACACCGAGATCACTTGTGGTTGAGAACACCAGCCTGGTGTTGGGGCTCTTGGGGCTCAGCTGCCTCTTGACATGGAGGTCACCAGGGGAGCTGGATTTCAGTTTGGGCCCTCCTGACTGAGCCACTCTGTCTCTCTTCTTCACAGTGAAGGATTTGGACACTGAAAAGTACTTCCACTTGGTAAGTATCCCTCTCCTGGCTGCAGGAACGATGGCTGCATGTGGGGGCTGCTGATATTCACTTAAATTATGTCTGTGGGCTGTAGTGTCAGATGTGATGAACAAGCTGCATCAGGGCTCATTAGTTCTCTTCAGCAGGGTTCAAAGAGGCGCAGAAAGGCGATCTGTAGATAAGCTTTGTCTGTAGATAAGCCGAGTGACATGATAAAGAACTGCAGGGATGGCAGAGAAGTTGCAGTGTCCGACAGAGCTGCTGGCAGCCCCCGAGAGCTCAGGGGCATGGCCGGGGCGTGGCACGGCCCGGTGGCTCCAGCTCAGCTGTCACCTGCGGCTGTCACCTGCGGGGAGCTCCTGGCATCCCGCCTGTTTCCTGGGCTGGGCAGCTCCCTGGGCTCCCGCTACTGCACCGGGCTGCGAGCGCCAGGTGCTAAACGCTGCTAAAAGCTGTTATGAGAAAAGGTGTTATGGACAACAGCAGTATTTTATAGCCTGGTTGGAGGGAGTTTTTTTTTCTCTGCAAGCGTTTCTGTGCTCAAGTAGAAGCGCACATGCACACACACACACAGGCAGAGCAAGGAGGGAAGAGGGATGGGAAACCAACTGTTCACATGGGAAATAATGCCAAGATGGACGTCAGTTGCTTGCTTTGTCAATATAGAGAGCAATTCACTGACCTGACCAGTAGAATATCCATTTTTGTTTTGAAAAAGCTAGCATTCCTACGTACTGTGCTTTTTCCAAATCCAAGCAAAGCTGGTTTCTGCAGAAGCCATGTGCACTGCTGCTGGGAGCCTGAGGTGCAGCCCAGACAGGAGTGTGAGAGCCCAGGGGGGCAAGCAGACCAGCATGCAAAGGGAGATGGATGGGTTCGTTTCCTTCTTTTAGGGTGAGAGAGGCAATAAAGAGCACAGGAGAAACAAATGTCCGAAAAACTGAGTATTAAGGGTCACTTTTTAAAAGCCATATAAGGGTGCGTTTAGAAAGCATAGCTGCTTTCTAATTGAATTTTATATGCGGTTGAAATTCAATGCTGAAAGGGAAATTTAGTGTGACACTTCCAGGAAGAGTGCTCTGACCATGTGCTTTGTCTGGGACCAGGTTCTCCCAACTGATGAATCAGTGGAACATAAGAAGTCACACAGACAGAGCCATAGGAAGAAGGTTCTTCCAGAGATCTACCTGACACGGCTACTCTCCACCAAGGTAGGAGCTGGGCTGCCCCTGTTTTTGGCAGCTGGGATTGTTTGTGGTCTGTAGGGAGGGGCCTGCTCCAGGGAAGGAGTGCTGCAGGGCTGCGTGCTCCCCAGAGGCAGTGGGGATCCCCCTCCTGGATGGCCAGAGCATGGTTAGTGAGGCTCTCGGGCTTCTGGGGTCCCTCCAGCTCATCCTTGCTGCTGTGTGATGCCCCACGTGATCTCCCTGGGATGGAGTGGGTCTGTGCAGACAAAAGGGATCCTGGACCTCCCCAGGGCTTGAGATGCATAGCTGAGACCTGAACCCATCTCCCCAGAAAGACATGCTGCTGGGACAGGAGATGGAGATGCTCAGCTGTGGGAGCAGGAGAAATATCTCTGTGATCTGAGGTCAGGTCTGGCCCATCTTTAATCCCAGCATGGTGTCTCACTAAAGCAAAGATCACAGGGATGGCCAGCAGTCTCTGGTCGTCTTTGTCTGTGGTGTACAGAGCAAGCACAGATGTGAGATCTCAGCAGTAAGAAAGAAAGTCTCGGTGCCAAAAGAAATTAACCCCAAAAGCAAGTTTATTATATCACTATCCACAAACGAACCGTTCCCTCCCTGCTTAGGCATCCCCTCTCTCTCTAACTTACCCAACTGGCAGCAAAGGGTTTCCCCTAGAGTGCAGCAGTCACAGCCCCTCTGCTGTTCTCCTGGGCTTGGGTGCTGCTGCTCTCCCCAGGGTCACTGTGTCCTTGTCCTGCAGGGCACACTCCAGAAGTTCCTGGATGACTTGTTCAAAGCCATTCTCAGTATCCGAGATGATAAACCACCCGTGGCTGTGAAGTATTTCTTTGACTTCCTAGAGGAACAGGCAGAGAAGAGAGGGATCACAGACCCTGACACTCTGCACATCTGGAAGACCAACAGGTTTGGGAAAGGAAATCCTTCTATCTCTTGGGAGCAGCAGCTGCAAAACCCTGGTGTCCTGGACTAATCATTAGGTTGCTAAAAGTAGAAGAGGGACTTGGAAAACAGGGAGGGTGGCAGAGAGGACTGTTAAAGACGAAGCCAACACAGGATTGGAGAGCTTTGAACAAATATGAAGCACAGGGGAACAGTGAGCTGAAAGAGGAGGTATGGGCAGACAAAGAGCAGAAAGAACTGGCACACACAAATAACAAATAATTAAAGGAGAAATCAGGTGATAGGAGACAGCAATGGTGTTAGCAGCAAGCACTGGAGATCTGAGACAGAGTCCAAGACCACGTATGGTCTCTAAATATCATGGAAACTTTAAACCCAGCATATTTAGATCCTTTTCATTTGCTTTCTGCCTTTTCAGCCCTTTAGTGGCACTTTTCCTGACTTAAGTCTGTAGCCAAGCTGAGTCTCCAGGGGACTCTGGGGATGGGTGCTGTGACAGTGGCCTGCTGGTGAGCACCACAGCAATGGGACCAGATGGAGCAGTGCTGAGGGACATGAGCAGCAGGAATGGGGTGGAAGAGTCAAAGTGAAGGGTCAATAGTGCAGGAAAGAAACCAGAGGATTTAAATGGACAGAGCAGGGAGCTTGGAGTATCAAGGAGAGGCTCAGCACTTTGGAGACTGCAGAGACAGAACTGTCTCCAGCCCAATGTGTGAACATTAAGATCAAATTCTACTAGGAGAGCAGGCATGCGGATACAACCATTGGGCAACAGATTTACTCACCCTTTACTACCTTCACTGGCCTATAGAGCAAAGACTTACAGTGGCTTTCACCTCTCAGCTGCTGTGGAGGGTAGGAAGGGTGAGCAATAGACTGAAGCTGTGTTGTGGCCAAATCAGCAGTGAAATAACTGAAGGAGAAAACTATGAGAGAACAGGAAAAAAAAAAAGACAGATTAAATGCATTTTGTGGGGCCAGGCTTGCTATCAGAACCAGATGATTGCTCGTGTCAGGAAGGGGGGAGAAGGAGGTGGCACCATTGCTCCAAACAGCAGCAAGTGGGGAAGCCTGACTCAACAGACCCACACAGGCAAAGAAAGCTGCTGGTGCCTCTCTGGGCCTGCAGCTGCTGGGAGCTGCTGGATGAGCAGGGGCACATGTGTGCCTAGAGAAGGCTGTATGTGCTACGTCCTCCAGCCTGAAAAAATGTCTTGAAGGTGAAGGTGTATCCCTGCCCCTCTAACAAGGCAGGGGTCTGTACAGGGGGTGATTAAATAGCAGAACCCATCTCCACAGCTTTCCTCTCTACTACTCCCTTTCTATCATTGTCTTTTCTGCATTTCTGCCCCTCTTCCTCTGGTACACAAAAATTCATCTTGTGTATGTCCCTGGATCCTTCCCTTTGCAGCCTACCACTGAGGTTTTGGGTCAACATCCTGAAGAACCCCCAGTTTGTCTTCGACATTGACAAGACAGACCACATCGACGCCTGTCTGTCCGTGATCGCCCAGGCCTTCATCGACGCCTGCTCGCTCTCGGACCTGCAGCTGGGCAAGGTACATCCCGCCGGGGCTCCTGCTCACGCAGCCCCAGACATGGGCCAGGCCGGGTGGCAGGGCCTGGCAGAGGTCCCCAGCACAGCCTCCCTGCCGTGGCCAGCTGGAGCCATTGCTTGGGTTCCTGCAGCTGAGTTTTGGTTGTCCCCAGGGATGCCTTTTCCCCTCCCTTCTTTACCCCCTTGTTCAGGCTTGAGCTTGAAATTTTCACCTCCTCTGTGACAAGCAGGGAGCGGGGGCGCAGTCACGGGCAGGATGGGCACCAGGCAGGGCCCCCGCCTGGGGGCTCTGAGGGGGCCCAGCCCCTGGGCTGCGTGCCAGGGTTGCCCATCAGCTCCATGAGCTGTCCTGCAGCCATGGGAGAGCACCTGCTGACTCAGCACCGTGTCTGAAACGCTTCCCGACCCAGCTGAGCTGGTGCTGAAGCAGATGAATGCTTTCTGCTGTTGTCTTAGGCAGGACATGGAGCACTGAGCACAGGTGGGGGCCAGTTCTGCTCAGGGCACCAATACGGGCATGGGCAGACCCCACAGGGCAGCCCAGCTCTCCAGTCAGGGCTGGTTTAGGGGACACCATTGGCATAATGACCCCATAAAGTAGCTGAGGGACAATGTAAATTCCTAGTGACAGGATGGAAAATGATGCAGCTCCAGGTGCAGCTTCAGTCATTGCTTTTGGTGATTTCTGCACAGCCTCTCAGCTAGCAGAGGAGCCCGGGAGGTGAGCCCATCCTCTGAGAGCACAGGCTGTGCCTCTGCAGGGATCCCAGACCAGGCCTGGCCCACCTGGAGGTGTGAGGCTGTCCAGAGCCATCCCAGTGACACCATCCATCAGCACATGGAAGGGACGTGGCCAAACACTGCCACAGTTGGTGGCCTCCTCCCGTGCAGCGTGTCCGTCCCACAGTGGCCATATCCAGCGTGGGGGTGGAGGCCAGTGGGCTCAGCAGGGAGCTGAGCCTGCTCCAAGCAAATGCGAGGCTCGGGTCCCATCTCCCACCCACAGGCCCCACTCACAGTCCCACAGGACTGGCTGGCAGGAAGACACCCCATGTGCATATTCTCTTTTCTCCCACTGCCTTGGCTGAGCACAGTGCTGACATTTGAAACTTCCTGACATTTATTAAGAAATGCTGTAAATCACCCACCCCAGAGGCTGTGGTGACAGTGTGTGACTTGGGGGACGCCCTGCGGGGACGGGGTGGTCGCTGCACCCCCAGCCCCAGAGCTGCAGGAAGCCTTTGTTGGGAGAGGTTAATGCTGGAGGAAGATCTAATGAGTGCTTGATTTTTTGTTTGTTTGGGTTTTGGTCTTGTTTTTGCATGTGTTACGAAACACCTACAATTTGTCCTTGTCAAGTGGCAGATGAGAGGAAGAGAGGTCAGCTGGAGTCAGACAGCAGATGGAAACACTTTGCTGGAATACAATAGTATAAGTGAATGAATTGTTGAGTAATGTGGGAAGAATAAATCCTCAGCATAAAAATCAGCTTGCATGTAGACACAGTGTATCACCGAGCATTTTCCAGACTGGATTCTTCCCTTGGTTTCAGCACATTGCTTTCAATTCTGCAAATGTGAGAGTAGACTCAGTCCATACATCTACAGTGCACAAGCAGTTAATAAACCGGTGCCCATGTCTTCATAACAGAGACAAATCTGACACAAATTAAAAAATAACTTAGAAAAGAGGAAGCATGGTTTTCCTTTCTGTTTCCAAGGAAAAAAAATAATGCTATGAGGAGGTTCTCTGTAAGTTGGCCATATTCTCTGGCCATATTGTCACTGGGTTTGAAAATAAACTGCTGTGGGATCTGGTGCCCGTTTCCTGTTTCCCCTGCTGCATTAGCCAAGCTACAGATTGCAGCAGCAGATTGGAGTCACCCTGGGCTCCCCTGTTCCTGCCTGACAGGGCCAAGTATGCTGCCTGAGGGCAGAACCCAGCACTCCCTCCCCTCTCCACCGTCAGAGCACTGGGGGGCAGTCAGGGTGGCAGCACTGGTGATCTCACTGCCTTTGGTGTCCCCGGGCCTGGGGCTGTTCCCCTTGGGGATGCAACACGAGGCTAGTCAGCCAAGTTCATTCCTGGGGTAATGATGTCAGGTGGGCAGGATTGCCTTGAGGTTAAAATTATTCATGCTGTGTTTGCAAGGAGGGCAGCAGGGTTGTGCCTCCACTGGTACAACCCAGTTGTGTGGCTGGGAGGTTAAGGCTGCTGTGTCCAAGCTGACATTAATCAGGAGAATTCAGTATTCTCTGTTAATTACTTTACGTGCACTCAATTTAGGCCAGGCAGTTTGGATTAGCCAATGCAAAATAAATCAAAGCTACATGAAAAATCCAAAAGCAACATTTTAACTGACGAAGTTCAACTTACAAGATAGCTTTATTCTTCAGCTTAAATCAATGTGGCTGCTCAAGAAACCCCAGCAAATACGTGCAGAAGCCCTTCCCTTGTTGACAGTTTCCACACACAGCACCGCAGAGCCCAAGTGTCTGATCTGGCACAGGTGTGCTACCTCACCTGCAGAGTATCCCTGCTGCAAGGGCAGCAGGATGGTGCTGAGTCTCCACTGGCACATGGTGCCCATCCACAGAGCCTTGCTGTGTCTCAGCCCTTCTGCCACGAGCTGTTCCGTGCCTCGGTGCTGTCCGGCGCCGCACTCCGCTCCACTGACAGCTGGGACCAAAGGCAAAGCTGTTCCCTGCAGCTGGAGCTGAGGTCCCTGTCTGATGTCAGGGCTTTGGTCAGGCAAACAGGATAAGGTTTTCAGCCAGGAACAGCCCAGTGCCTGAGTTCAGTGTCTCGCCCTCGCTCTAGGACTCCCCAACCAACAAATTGCTGTATGCCAAGGAGATCCCCGAGTACCGGAAGATAGTGCAGAGATACTACAAGCAAATCCACGACATGCCCCCTCTGAGTGAGCAGGAAATGAACGCCCACCTCGCCGAGGAGTCGCGGGTGAGTGAGTGGAGACGATGGGGCTAGGTCTGCGGGCTCAGTGTCCTGCTGGAGCCTGGCCACAGCAGGGAATGTGCATAGGCTGCAGTCAGCTACTGCTTAGATGCCGGAAAGAGCACACAGGAAAGAATATTTTGCCTGAAACTTCCACACACAAACTTCATCTGACCTAATTCCAAGCATCTTCAATTACTGCCAGAGCTGCAGTAAACACCCATGAGTTTGCTTGAGCCTAACTAGCTCTGGCACCACTGGGAGTTGAGAGCAAAATCCATTGCCAAAAAGCCAGGAAGTTTGGACAAGGATTTCTGCAGTCCCGCAGCCACCCAGCCAGCTGGCTCCCAGGCACAACTGCCAGGGACAGCCCTGCGTCCCAGGCAGCCCCTGGCAGCCAGCCCTGGTACCAGCCACAAGAGCTGGCAGTCACATTCCAGATCAGGGTCCTGCCAGCGATGCACTGCAGGTTCCTCAAAATCAAGCCTTCTCCCCCAGGGTGTTTTAGCTTTGGGCACCAAGCAGGATTTTTCTGGTTTTTCAGCTGATGTGCTGCCCCCTCCTGTGAAATGGCTCGGGGCACAGAGGGAGATGCCGTGCTGCCCAGTGTGGGTATTTACAGCTGGCTTGAGAAGACCAAGACCCACCGTGGTGCAAACAAATGCACCTTCCTTAAAAATCCAGCTGCACCACTGTGGCAGTAAAGTCAGGCACAACCTGCTTTTACTGTAGTCAGTGCCTGCTGGCTGGGCTGGAACTCACATGCTCCATCTTTCTAATATTCTCCCCTCTCTTTTCCGTCTTTATAAAGAAATACCGAAATGAGTTCAACACCAACGTTGCCATGGCTGAGATATACAAATATGCCAAGAGATACCGCTCCCAGGTGAGTGGGTTTTACAGCACAGGGGCTCTGGCCTGCCTGGGAAGGGGGGAACCATGGCTGCAGTAACCCTGCAGGCATCCAGTCCCACAGAACGGGTTAGCAGGGTGTGCATAATTGCAGTACATCTGTAACAGATGCATAGGCAGTTGCACCTACTCTCTGTCCCTTGGCTGGCAACTTCTCGGAAGAGAAGGCTGGCTATTCCCAGCTGATCTTAGTGGCATTTGGCTGGGCTGAAGAAGGGCTGCCAGATGTATAGACCCTTTCAGGATGGCATAACATGCAGATAAGGTCCAGCCCCAAAATAACTTGCACCTGCTTGTCCCTGCCCCATCGAGGCAATGGCCCTGGCTGGCTGCTGCCCCCCTACAACCTGTGGGCTGGTGCTGTGCCCCCTGCTCTGCCATAGCAGTGCATTTTTGTCATGTACCACTCCACTCCTTGTCCTGGCCAGGGGCCCTAGGAGAGCAGGGCTGCCAGGGGCGTGAGCACAGGGGCAGTGGGGCAGGGTGGGCTCTCCCCTTTGGAGCTCTGGCTGGGATTTGGGCTCCATAGGTCTGGTGGTGGGAACTGGGCTGGCAGGCACCCCACACTGCCTCAGCACCCTGCCTGCCTGTGTCTCCCACAGATCGTGGCCGCCCTGGATGCAAACCCCACGACAAAGCGCACCCAGCTCCAGCACAAATTTGAGCAAGTGATTGCACTCATGGAGGACAACATCTATGAGTCCTGCAGTGAAGCCTAGGCCGGCTGCAGCCCTGGAAGTGGCCTTTCTTGCAGCACAGTGCCACAAGGGAACCTGCTTTCAGCTGCAGGCATACCTTGGTCATACTCAAACCAGCCTTGTGGAGGGGGTGGGCCTGGCCGTGGCTAAAAGTTTGCCTCACTTCACAGGAAGCCACAAGACACCTTTCCGAGCAGCTAAAACTTCTCTGGTCTGCACCGTGGCACCCATAATTTATTTGCTGTTGCCAGCCAGAAATGGAGGCACGACCCTTGTGGCAAGCTCAGTTCACCACTTCCCCCCTGGTCAGCACCCAAGCAGTCAGCACTCCGTGCATGCCTGCGCGTGGTTCCTTGGGACGGGGCTGCAGAGGCTGGAGCAACAGACACAAAGCAGAAGGGTCACCTCAGGGAGTAATGACCACAGACAGCAAAGACCATCACAGCCCTAGCTCCCACTCCATCCCTCCAACATCCTTGTTTTTCCAACACCAGGGACTCTTATCAGCTGTTCACTATCTGCTGCATTCTGTGTATATTTGTGCCTTTTAATTTTTGTACTGTATGTGTAAACATAATTACTCCTCCATCTGAGACTTGGGCAACACAGGGAACTCGGGGCTGAGACAAAGCAGTTGCTTCCCAAGCAGCTAAGGCATGGTGAAAGCACTTTATATCCCTAATGGAGACAGCTGTTTGGGAGGTGCAGGGAGCACAGCTGTGCTAGCAGGAGTAGGGCTGTTCTGCCTTTCCTGGCGTCTCCTGCATGGCGAGCTGCAGGGCAGTGGGGAGGTGACCACTGCCCCGGCCCGCCGGTCACAGGCACGGCCCCAGAGCGGCTGCAGCGGGGGGGAAGGACCGTGCCCCTCACTGCTGCCCCACACGTGTCCACGGCACTGCCCCACCTCGGCCCCAGGAGCTCCGTTCATGCCCACAGGGCCAGCTGACAGGGGCCTCAAGCCACACAGGGGGCAAACACCAGAGAGCATTGTCTCTGCCCCTCCCTGTGACCATCACCAAATACGAGGCCAGTCCTGCAGAGGTGTCTCCCCAAGGAGCTTATTCTGCTTGCTTTGGGCCCAGCCCTGTGGCTGGTACTGAGAGCAGCCGGGAGCGTGGGGCTTGCCTGCTTGGCCAGCCCGTTCTCAGCCCTCGAGGGCAGAGGGACTGGACCCAAGCGCTGTCAGCCCAGCAGTGACGCAGGCCAGCACCCACAGCTGCAAACTGAGGCAGAGAATGTCCCAGCTCAGGCTGGGGACACCGAGAGGGTCGCAGTGGCAGACAAATAGAGCTTGCCCGAGACTAGACACCCCACTGCCACCCTGCCAACCCAGCTTGGGGGCTCGCTCTCCCTCCTGCAGCCCGAGGAGCTGCTCTGGTGTCCAGGGTCACCAGGCCCCCTGTAGAGGCTGGACGCAGCCATGTGCTCAGAGCCAGCTGTCCTGCACAGGCAGAGGCTCCTGCCCACAGGGTGACCACCGCAGCCACCGGGGCTTGAACTGCCCTGTAGGAAAGAAACACAGTTACTACCTCACTGCAGGAGCGTGCAAGGGAAGCCTTTGGTCATCCGGCTGTCTAGGATGCAGTCTGGCATTGGATGACTTTGTCCACCAAAACTCCTGGGTGATTCAGTGCCGTGAACAGGTGGTCTCCATTCCCTCATTTCCAGTAATGCCACATTTGTCAGAAACCAGAACATCAGAGTTGTGTATGTGTACATAGATATCTATTTTAAAACAAACAGTAGACTTTATCCAGTATGTTAAAAGGTGGGGAGGGAAGGGAGGGAAAGGGGAAGAACAGAGTTGGTTTTTTTTTTAAAGAGAACTACAGAAAAAGTACTTACACTGTGGAGGTCTCAATGTCTTTGCTGAGGATGTGGCTTCAGAACAGAAACTCTAAGAATGTAGCTGGGCTACATTTTATTTTGAAAGTGATTTCACAAAAAATTCTTGATGTTTTTGTCTTTAGAAACTGTGAATAGCTGCCGGAGATGTAGGCAGGCCCAGCACAGGAAAGGCCAGGGTGAGAAGGATCAAGGTAGCAGAGAATGTTAAGGCAGGGGGGCAGGGAAAGAGCCATGGAGCTACAGCCCCATATTGCTTGTTACAGGGAAAGGATGCAGGTAAGCCAAGAGTAAATAAAGTTTGCCTCCAGGTGCTGTGGCTGGGCCATGTATTGGGGCTATTGTTTTATTATTTAATTTTTTTCCAAAGCCAAAAAAAAAAAAAAAAAAAAAAAAAAAAAAAAAAAAAAAAAAGAAAAAGTAGTTGCTACAACCATTTAAAGGAACAGCTTTAGCAGAGGGTTTGTAGTGTTGCCTTGAACCTCCGAGCCCTTTGTAAGAAGGTTTTAAACTTTGGCACATGTTGTGGGTGTAGTGCCCTTACCTGCTGTTAGTGGAAGTGGCAGACTCCTGGCAAAGCCTATCTTTGTAATAAAACAAGGTGCTGAACCTATGGAGTGCAGTTCCTGTCAAGCACACGGGGAGGACACCTGCACATGTTTTGCACATGCAAGACACAGCACGTGTGGGGCCAGCAGCCCGGCAAGAGCAGGTGTGTATCCCTCGGGGCTCTCCACACCCCGCAGCTCCTTCCCAGAGCGGGCGCGGGAGGGGGGGCTGGCGTGGGGACAGCAGCGCCCGAAGCGAGCGGCGCCGCGCGCACCAAGAGCGGAGACCCCACAGAAGCAGCTGTGGCCAGGCACCCTCAGCTCCGGCGGGTGCCTGCCTGCCCTGCCAGCCTCGAGGCTGCAGCTTCTGTACCCCAACCCCAGCTGTGGCCAGGCCCTTAATCACCGTGGCATTGCTACAGCTTCCCCTTCCCCTAGAAGGGCTGTGCTTTCCAGACACCAGAAGGATTTTCTTCTTCCACTAGGAAGCAGATTCTTTGCAAAGCTAAATCCAGCCATTAAATTATTTGGCCTCTCTCAAAGCAAGAGAGCTTTGCATTTCACACCTGGTAGCTGGTAGAGGGAGGACGCAGCCCCTGCCTGGCACTGTTGGGGACATTGCCACACGGGTGAGTGGTGCTCTGTGAGCCCACCCCCATCTAAGAATCCAGCGAACTCTGCTCGTTACTGCTGTCGCATTCCCAACCCTGTCCCTGGGGGGACACCAGTTCCAGCTCCATTAAAGAGGGAATCGACACAGTCGAGGCTGAACTTTAAGAGAAGTTAGTTTGCTCAGCTCCTGCTTAAGCCTCAAAGCAAGGCCAGGAGCCTTGGAGGGCAATGGCAAGGCCATTTGCAGATTAACAAAATCCTCTTTAGAGAGAGTTTTACTTCCACTTACTTTCTCCCATCCAGGAGGACTGTAACGCTTTACACAATCAAAATGACCTTCAGAAGGGCCCTGCTCTGGGCAGAGCAAGAGAAATTCAGGAAAATGAATCTATTAAATGGAAGTATGTATGCTGACCCACAGGAGCTCACAAGACAAGTTTTTGGGTGGAAACTGTGCCATAGACCATAATAAGAACACCAGTTGTGCTGGAGGCTACAGTAACACCCCAAACTTGGTTTTTGAACCATAAGATACCTCTGTGTTCCTCTTAATGTAGTTGAAACAACAGGCTGCTTCACCTCTGCTGGGAGACGCCTCTGATGTGCACCCAGACCTGCCACCCTGGTGCTCCTGAAATCCCAGCTCAGCCAGGCCTTAGCACTGGGCAGCCAGGATGAAAGAGGGCTGAACACCTCACACAGGCTGTGGGCACCATGGTCCCACAACAGCATGGCCAAGTCTGGGCTTCCCTGCCCCGGGATGTCACCAAGCTGTGTTCCACAGGTCTCAGGGTCCCTGCCCATCACCTGGCACACTGTCAGTCCGCACACACAGCTCCCAAACCCAGCAGCCCCCACAGCTGGGGACACGTGGGGACAGAGAGGGCAGGCAGCTGCTGCAGCTTCAGCTCACCTCCACGCCAGGCAGCTTGAGGACAGGGCTGAGGGATTTCAGCACTGAGAGGTGGAAGTGCACCCACAGCAGTCATGTCATTCCAAGAAGCAAATAAAGAAGCTTTATTAGGATGAGGGGTACACAGAGTTAAAACCTCTCCTAGGGACTGAAACCAGCCCAGACTCCAAGGGCTGGGGCCAGCTGAAGCAGGGCTAAGCTCACTATGAAGCCTTTCTGTCTGCTGCCACGAGGACTGACTTCTTCAGCCTGGCTTTCCCCTGTGCAGCTCCTGGAGTCACCCGGAGTCTCTTTGCCTGGTCTTGACCTCCCTGTTCCTTGGGGGCATCCTGCTGTGCCCTCTTGGGCATCTTCCCCTTGCCCTTTCCCCTGGGTGCCTTTTGGGGCTGCTTTGCCCCAGCACGTGTAGAACTGTCACTGTCACTCTCTCCTGCATTCTCAGCAGCCAGAATGGTGCTGGCATCCTGCTGTGCCCCCTTGAGCACCTTCACCTTGCTCTTCCCCCTGGGAGCCTTTTGAGGCCCCTTCACCCGAGCACTTGCAGGACTGTCGCTGTCACTCTCACTCCCCCCTGCATTCCCAGCCAGAGCTGTGCTGCGTCCCGAGTGCCCTTTTTGGGGGGCCTGGTGGTGGCCAGCAGCTCTTGGGGCCCCTGAAGACCCTGTGTCATGAGCCTGGGGCCACACAGCAGTTTTGGGATGCTTTGCTCTATCGCTCCTGGGTTTCTTTGCTGCTCGTGGCTGGGCCTGGAGGGAAGAGAAGAGAGCACCTCAGAGTGTTGTTATGCCACGAGCCACCCAACCCCACTGCTGGCCCCGACTCACATTCAAGGGCTTTGCCTTTGGCTTCTGCCTGGCGGCTGATGGCTGCTGCTCGGTGGCACCTGCAGGAGAAGGACAGCAGGTGAGCCCAGGCAGCGTGAGCGTGTTCAAGGCAGCCACAGCCCTTTACCTCGCTGGCGTGCTCCTGCCACAGGGGCCTGGAGGGCCTCGGTGGTCCCTTTCTGACCTGGCTTTTGGGCCTGTCTTCTCGCTGGATCTGCCTGGCCCAACTGCTGCTTGAGCTGTGGTTTCTTGCGTGCTAACTGGAGGGGAGAGAGGGGTGTCAGCAGGGCCAGGCAGCGCCTCAGTCCCCAGCCCTGTGTCTCTAGCAGCCCTTGCTCACCTTGAAGGTGCCAGTGGCCCCCACAGCAGAAGAGTTCTGGGGCCGCACCAGGTCCCCGCAGCTCAGCCCCTTGCTCAGCGCCCGCTTCAGCAGGTACTTGAGGCGGATGGGGTCCACACTGGGGTACTTGACCAGGATGAAACGCTTGATGGCAACTACGGAGGCACCCTTCTTCTCATCGTGGGCCTGCAGCGCCTCCTTGATCATCTGCAGGGTTGGAGGGTGCTGGGTCTGGCGGCGCTGGGCTACGCCAGCAGCTTCGGCTGCTGGAAGAGGAACCATTTGGGACTGGAGTCCGAGACAATCCCACCCTCCAGTGGCCTCAAAACCTCCAGAAGCCAAGCAGCCTTCTCATCCCTGCAGCCCCCAGCCACCACCCTGAGCCAAGCTCCAGCTCAGAGGAGCCCCAAAGCACTTGCAGACCCCTTACCCATCTGAGGCTCTATGGTAGCACACAAACCCAGGCAGTCACAGGCAACTCCACCCGCAGCACCACAAATCCTACTGCCACACCCAGCTCACCTCCAGCCAATTTATCTGAGGAGCAGCCTAGCTGCAGGTGCGGGTTGGAAGCTGCTAATTGCTGTGGTCGGGGCCCTGGTAGAAGCCAGGGTCTGGAAGCTGAGGGCCCTTTGCCAAAGCTTTGTGAGGGGCTGGAGGGAGAAAAGGCACTCCAAAGCAGAGGGTCTGGAGAAGGAAGAGAGATGGGGGGGTTTGCAGGGGGGTTGTCCTGAACAGGCAGAGGAAAGGTGTCCAGCTGCAGCGTGGGTGCTGGGATTGCAGCTTGCTGACCCTGGGGGGTGCGCAGGGAGCCAGAGCACGGGGCCCACGCAGCCCCACTGGCAGTGGAAGGTGGGATGTGCTGTCTCCCTCCTAGTGTGGCCTCACTAGGAAATGGGACTCTGATAATGGGGGTGGTGGGGCAGGGGAAGATTCCACAAGTAAGAGGAAAAGCTGCTTGGTTAGCTGGCAGAGGCAGGAGGAGAAACCCTTCCCCAGCATTCCCAGGTGTCACAAGCAGGACAAATATTTGTCCCCACCCACTGAATCCCATGTCCAGGGAAGAGCACTCCCAGCCCTGGACATGGGCAGCCATGTAACTTCCATGACCCCTCTGTGCAGGCACCTGTGAGGAGAACCTGAGCAAAACACCAATGGCTTTTTGGTGTAGAAACAGCACAAATCCCCACTGCAGAGCCCACTTCATGTGGGATTCACAGAGATTTTGTGTGCACTGGCTGCTGGAAACACGAGGAAGTTGTAAGGTGGGATTACATGATGGCAGGACTGGGTCATGGCCATCTCAGCACACCACAGCAATAGACCTGAAAAGCACTCCCCACAGAGACCTTTGTCAAGGTCTGTGCCCATCTCTTGAGCCCAAGGGCCAGATCCTGGCTGAGGCACCAGTAGGAGCCAGGTCTGGAGCAAGGAGCTGGGAGATAGACCCATTGCCTGGAGCCCCACATGCCCTCCTCCTCCCCAGACCAGCACCAGCCTGTTTATTGCTGCATTTCCAGTCCATGTCCGAATTCCCCAGGAAGGGGACAGTGGAGGCACAGGAGCGCTGCTGGGACTGGCACCACAGAAGGTTTGGGTGCATTTCCTCATTCTGGATCCATCCATCACCCCTCTGGTAGCTCTGTGATGCCTTTGGTACCTGGCTGAGCTGGCAGGAGGGTCTCAAACACTTGCCCCTAGCAGTACCAGCAGCAGCCAGGTGACACAGTGTGGGGACAGCCTGTGGGCTTGGGGCCAGGCCTTGTGCCAGTGCTGGTCTTCCACAGGCAGGACAAGCACAGTGCCAGGCATCACCACACTCCTGTGGAGCACAGCCTCACGGACAGCAAATAAACACCGAATCCTTCCTCCTCTTCCCTCCAAAACCGCCTTCCAAATTTGAAGTACATGAATCAGACATCAGCCTAAACACTGAATTATTCATAAAACTCTAATCTTTAGATTTCACTGAATATGCAGAAGTATCGAGAAAAAAAAATAATGAGAGAATTGTACTTGCAAATTGCTCTTTATTAAGGGTTTAACTCGCATGGGCTCTATACATTCCCTATTAGTCCTTGCAAAGCTGCACAGGATTAGAAATCAGAGAGGATAATAATGTACAAAAATAGTTTCAAATGTTGATAACACTGAACAGCGAGAAAAACATCTTATTTGTATAACTGAACTAAAAATAAAAATGAAGAACACTGCTACAATTGCAATATGCCATCTTGTAGTGCTCCGAGCATATGCCGGCATCGCCGAGCCATATGCTGCTGGGTGCTGCCTGCTGCGGCCTGGAGGGAGAGCAGCCTCCCCAGCACCAGAGCTGCCCAAAACCTCCCGCGGGGCCCAGGCCAAACTGGGCAGGGGCATGGGCAACCTTGTCGGGGGCTCAGGAGTCCAAAGATGCCTAAGGAAGACAGAGAGGAGTGCGGGGAAGGGGTGCTGGGGGACGGGGAGTGGAGCTGCTGCTGAGGCTGCAAACTCTGTTGGCGTGCTGCTGCAGCAGCGCCGGAGGACTGAGCAGGGAGCAGTCCCGGAGCCACACACGGCCGTGCGGGCTGGCAGCGCCCGCCGTGCCTCCCGGCCGGGACCCCTGCCCCGTACCTGTCCCATGCCCCTGCAGGAATCACGGCGTCTCCCAGGACTCCTGGCAGATGGGACAGGGCCACAGCTGGGAGTGTCTGGCAGAGCCAGGGCACTTTGCAGTAGCCAAACCCGCTGTGGGCAGACAGAGCGTGACGGGGCTGAGCGAATGGCAGCACAGCTAGGATCCGCCTCTGGCAAAAGAGCCAGAAATGGCCCCAGCTCTGGCCTGGCAGTAGCAGATGCAGGATGTGCCCTGGCTGGGGAGTCAGGGTGGGTTGAGGGAGGCAAGGACAGTTCTGCCATGGCCCAGGCATGGCAGAGCTCTCCAACCCAGTCTGCACTCAGACGAGGGGCAAGAGCAAGTCAAGAGAAACGCACGGATTTACGCCAGAGGAGCTAAGCCTTTGCATTTTACTTACAAAACGTGTGTACACATTTTCAGCCTTGTTCCCAGGGTTCCTAGTGCCAGGAGCGAGGAGCCCATCCCACAGGACCTTGGCCATGGTGAAGCAGGGGCAGGTGGTGGCGGCGGTGGGGCTAAATTTGTGCTCCCAGGGCAGCACCCCAGGGCTGGCTGCTCCCATGGGGCTTATGCAGGAGAGACCTGGCTGGTGGAGACGGAGGAGGTCTCTGTCTTGCCAGCAGATGTGTCCTCATCACCCAGTGGGTTCTTGCCACAGCAGAGGGTTGTGATCATGCAGTTACGGAACTGGGAGAGAGGGAAGCCGGGGGTGAGCCAGCTAGATACCATGGAGCTCTAGCTGCAGAGCCACCTTTTAAGCCCAGCAGAGCTGCTTGAAAGCCCCCAGTACTGTGGTACAGGAGGAACTATGCCTATATGGAGTGTCCTGCCCCACTGTCTGCTGCCCACCCCACATACTGCCAACCCTGCCTGCCCCCATCCTGGCTTCTCCAGCAGCTGCATTATTTCAGGTGGAATGGCCTTGCATTTGTGAGATTTATGCAACACTGAGGATGAGCTGCACAGTTTCCCATGTGGCACGACGAGCTCTCCTGGAAACAATTCCCCCTCCAGATCACTGGCACCTTGAGATGCTGTAATTCTCTGCCAGCTGTCATAAAGAGAAACACACAAGAGGAGTTGCCTGGCACTCTGCCAGTTACCTGTTTGTTCATTACGATGTAGATCACAGGGTTGTAGATGGCCGAGCTCTTGGCAAAGAATGCTGGGATGGTCATGAAGATGGGCCCAAAGTCCGACCCCTGGTTGGTGAAGATGTAGAATGCAACACTGGCATAGGGAACCCAGCAGATCAGGAAGGAGATGACCATGATGATGACCATGCGAGTCACTTCCTTCTCTGCCTTCTGGGTGGTGGCAGACTCCTGCTGCTGGGCGGCAGCCTGTGGGCAGAACGAGAAAGAGACGCGATGGAGCCAGTGGGTGCCGCACCGGTAGGGACACAGGGTCAGGGCTCGCGGTAGTCGAGCTGCACATCTAGAGTTTGCTTTTTCCCTCTTCATGGATGGCCAGGCTGGCCCCTGGAGGGCCCCCCCGACACCATCCTTGAGCCTGGTGTGGGCCCCTCTCCACACTGGGGACGGGGGTAGCCCTATTGGTACCGCATCCGGCAGGTACCCACCTCCTTGACAGTGCAAACCAGGTTCCCATAGCAGAAGAAAATGATCGACAGCGGGATCATGAAGTGAACCACAAACATGTAGATGACAAAAGACTCATTGTTGACCTCTGGCTTCAGAGTGTAATAGTCGATCCCGCATGAGCACTGCATGCCCTCGGGGATGTACCTGCAAGGTGAGCCCAGCAGAGGTCAAGGTCAGCGCCCAGCAGAGGAGACCGGCTGGAAGGCAGAGCTGAGCCACCAGCCAGGCTCCCAATCCCCTGACACTCGGTCCAACGCCCTCCCTACCTGGACCAGCCGAAAAGTGGGGGAGCTGCACATGCCAAGGCCATGATCCAGGAGAAGGCAACACCCATGATGGCGTGGCTCTCCCCGAAGCGGAAGTTGCTCATGGGCTTGCAGACCACTACGTATCTTTCGATAGCCAGGACCACCAGTGACCAGAGAGCAATTTCACCTGTACCAGGCAGAGGGACAGAAAGGGACACAGGGACTGAGCAACAGGCAAAGAAAAACATCCTGATGGCAGCACAAGGCCTCCTCAGACTGATGCTCCTGAGGACAACCCCTGACAGCAGCTTAATCTCCACCAAGGGTGCAGAAAAATAAAGTAAGAATGGTCAAGGACAGATGTGGTAGGACAGTGTGAGAAAAACTCACTGTACTGCTGACCCACAGGAACTGCTTTGCTGCAATGTTTTGAGATTCATGGCTGATCCCACCATTCATCCGAGACAGCATCTGCACCTGCAAGCCTGTGGTCACACTCCGATATGTAACAAGTGCCCATCATCCCAGGACTTCCCCTCACTACCCACAGATTCCCAGGAAACTTGAGCCACAAGCACCAAAACCGGTAGAACTGTAACTGTGGCTGAAGGGTGAGCTGAATTTCTTATAATACTCATGCTGCTGATCTTGAGTTTCCTTTTTAGGCACACAATTTCTGTTCAACATCTGTTTAGTTCCATCCCAGGCTGGCATGGGGAGGGGAGCCAGCTCTGCTTGCCTTTACCAGCATGCACCACACCAGAGCCAATGGCAGATTCAGCCCTGCAAAGTGGGAGGAACAAAATTGTCATGTCTCGAGTCAGAAAGTGAGCCAAGGAGATGCGCAAATCCAACAGCTGCAAAATCTGGTATTGGCTGCTTTTCATTGCTGCACTCTGGTTCTCAGGATACTGAGCAGGTGGCTCCGAAAATATTTTTTTTTTCAAAGTGTCACTTGTCACTTTCTTCAGCTCCTACCCAGAAACATGGCAAATGGCCTCAGTCCACATCAGCAGCAGGTCAAGGACATTACAGGTACCATGCTTTTCCAAGGTCATCTGTGTGTTTTTCCTCCCACTACTAAAATCCAGGGAAATTCCTGACAGAACACATATTTTGAATATTTGGAAAACTTACCGCCCAGCGTGGCAAAGAAGCCTTCGATGTAGCACCCTGTTACTCCAAAGACAAAGTACCCATTCATGGAGGTGTACATAGTGGTTGTGAAGCCTCCAAACACCATGAAGAGGTCGGCGACCGCCAGGTTCAGAAGGATGTAGTTTAGAGGTGTCCGGAGCTTCTTGTGCTGGATGGTGACGTAGAGCGTGAGGAAGTTGATGGGGAAGCCGAGCAGAATCAACATGAACATGTAGGCAGCCAGCGCGGAATACTTCCAAGGCTCAGCCAGGTAATACTGGGGGTACTCAAAGGGGCTCCGCACCAGCCCCGTCTTGTTGGACATGGGCACGTAGAAGTCTTGGCCTTCTGTCCCGTTCATGGTTGCAGTCTGTGAGGCGCTTTTTGCTCTTACTCTGGGAATTCTTTGGTGCAAGGGGAAAATCGCCTCTAAAATGGAGCTCCTGCCACCTCTCAGCCTTCACTGTCACACTTCAGTGTCCCAAGGAGAACGAGTTAAACTCTCCTCCACAGGGCACCTCTTATAAAGTGCCCCCAAGGTAAGCTCCAGGCACTGGTGTCAGCACAATTAGAGCTTAGAGAATTATTAATCATAATCATCCCAGGATAATTGGCTTTCCTGGGAAGGTGTTAAGGTGACACCAGTTTCTGGCCAGCACTGTCATTGCTGGAGACCATGGCTCATGATCACAATACATAAAGATGTAGCTCTGCACTGCTCCACTCATTTGGAGGGGCTCACACCAGGCAGCAGCTCCCTGGCACAGCTCCTCCTTGCCCTTCCCTGCTAACAGGAGGGACGTGTGTGGTTTAAACCCCAGCACTGTGGGTTTGGGGTCAGCAAATGGTGGCCAGGCTGGGCAAGCGTGGTGTGGTCCCTCAGTGACAGAGGAGTGTCCCAGCCCCATTCTCACAGGGGAATGTGGATCTGTGAGAGCAGACAGTCCCCACATGCTGCCAGTCCCTGTGGGAGGCTGCAGAAAGCAGCATGACCAAAACCTTCTTCCACAGGTTCCAGCCACCTCTCTACTCAGGATTTGGCTGTGGAGGTTTGACCACCACTGTGAAACCTTTGGCCACTGGCAGGTTACCAGTTGCACCATCTCCTCTGTGCCTGTCTTTGCATATGATTTGGGTAATGCCAACCACGTTGGTAACGCCTAATAAATAACCTTGTCCCTCTGTCCTGGACTGGAATCCTTCTTCAAGGGTGCTGAGAAGGCTCCCACCTCCCCTTGCTGTTTGGGCCGTGCTGGGGGTGAGCTGAGCGTTCCTCACAGCCAGGAGCAGGGGAGCACGAGGGCCTCATTCAGTACAGGAGGATGCACCAGAGCTGCTGGAGCTCATGGGTGCAAGGTGGGCAGGAGTTCATGTCCTCTTGGCCTTAATGAACTTCCTCCGGTCCTAGCCTAGTTTTCACCAATGTTCTCTGTAGGTTAGTTTAGCAATAAGTTTAATGGGAAAAAGCACCAAATGCCATACTCTCCTTAGGGCAGCCCAAAGCAGGCCACAGGCTCTGGACTGTCCCAAAGGTCTTCCCTTACCCGAACATGAAAACACCGGATTCTCACACACACTCTGCTCACTCTAAGTCCCTCTCAATTAATTTCTCACACTTGTTGCCAAGGCCAGAGCAGTGCCACTTTCTAACTGCAAATGCAGCTCTTTACATTTGTACCTGGGCACACAGGGATTAAAGGTTTATTTCTTAAAACACTTTAAGCTGATGCAGTAAGCCACTGCTGAGGTAGCAGCTGCTGCAGAGCTTAGGGCTGGCGTGCGTCACCACTGGATGCAGCAGTGGGACAGGCAGGTAGCAGAGAGAGGAACGGGGCAAATTGCTCACAACAGCTCCCAACCAAAGTGCCTGGGGGGACCTCTTGTACCTCCAGGAACCCCTCAGCATGAAGGCAGCTGGTGGGCTCCATGGCACAGGCAGCCTGGACTAGAACACCTTCATCATGTATGAGATTTGCAGTGTTTTAGAACAAAAACGCCCAAAATGTTTTCAAAGCCAGACTATATTCACAGAGTGTTTTAACAAAACGTTGATCCCTTTTGTCTTGGTCCATTTTGTCTCTGAGTCACAGCAAACCCTTTCTCTTCAGTTTTAGTTTTCATTCCCACTGGCTCTGCACAGCCAGCTCAGCTCCAGAAGGAGCTGAATTCCACCCTGGCTCCCATCTCAAACAGCATTGTTTATCCATGTCAATAGCAGAGTCTTCACTGCAAACAGTGACAGCTGAGTCAGAAAGCAGACGAGCTGTAATTAGAACAGAATGTTTTTAAAGTGGTAAATCAAGCAAACTTGGTCAGGAACCACTGAGGGACTCAGAAACCGGCAGTGTGATTGCAGGGTCTCCTTTTGCCAAGGAACTCGAGCAGACAGAGATCCCAACTCACGGGGTACAGGGGTGGCACTGGCACAGAGCTCACCTCCCTCACGGCAGCCTGGGGTGCCGCGTGTTGGTGTCTAGGCCGGCTCTGGGAATACACCCGTGCTGCAGCTGGGGCTGAGCACCGGGGTCTCCGTCCTCCCTGCCCAGGGCCGGGAACAGAGGGACAGACCCGGGACAGCTGGCCAAAGGGGTGTGCCACTCCAGATGATGTTGTGCTGCAAAATAAAAGCTCTGGGAAATGGGGAAGAAGTGAGGATGTGTTTGCGGTGTTTGCCTTGCCAAGTGACAGCTATTCACGCTGAGCCCTGCTCTCCAGGAAGCAGGGAATAAATCCCTTCTTGCTTTGCTTTGCTTGCACACAGAGCACTGCTTCAGCTATTAAAGGGACTTTATCTCAACAAACTCGGGAGTTTTCTGGCTTTTGCTCTCCTCTTTTTTGCCCAGTCCTGTAGGGAGAGCAGGCCAGTGCAGGGGCTCAGGTGCTGCCGGGGACTGATGCCCCCGTGTCTCTCTCCACAAGAGGCTCTGGCAGAGAGCAGCGGGTCTGTGTCCCCCCACCGGCACCCAGAGCTCGCCTTGGCTCAGGGCTGCCACCCCGCCGGGGACACCCTGCCCAGCAGCACGGAGCTCGGGCGGGCACAGCCTGACTTGCTGCGCTGTGAGCAGTGAATTCCACACAGCCAGGGTGGCTCTGAGATGGCCCCAGTGCCAAGAGCAGTGGGACTCTCCAGATCATATCTGAACGGCTCTAAATGCTGTTCATGCCTAAATGGAATATAAAGGAAAAGGAAACTCAAGATCAGCAGCATGAATATTATAGCAAATTCTGAGACAATAAATAGTGAAAAATAGTCCCATTTATTGGAAGATCTGTCAATAACTGGTGCGTGTTAAGGAGCACAATCTGGAGTAAAAACAATTACTTGAAGGCTGAACTTGATCCTAGAAATGTTCCTGTAAAATTCTGTGGCACTTCAGCTGCTTGCCAGGAAAATGCAGAGCACATTCACAAAAAGCTAGACATTTTAATTAAAAAAAAAAAAAAATAGTTACAATTCTTCAACTTGGTTGCACTCTTACATACAAAATGAGACAAGATGACGTATCTAAGGAATTACAAAAGCTCTACAGATCTAAGAAGTGTTTTGCTAAGCCAACAGGGGAGTCTGTTGTTGAGGTAAAAGACAGGTTTTCTTCACTGGTTTGACTCATCTATTCTCCGCCGACAGAATGGACAACAGTTATGCTGGAGTATGAGGAGCTCATAGTCTTCTGTGTGAAACATCTGTTAATTAGGAACAGATTTAAAACAAGTTAGCCTGTATCCTGCTCAAAGAAAATGCAAACTGAGCTCAATGGCTGCCCAACTGCACAGATATTCTGGAACTACCATCACAGAGAATTGGTCATCTCAGTTTCAATCACTTGAGATGCTACAGCCTGGAACAGAGCAGCAAGCACTTCAGAGACCTCTGCCAGTGCTGCTGAGAAGGCACAAACCTGTTAACTACATTTGCAAAAGGATGGACAATTTGGCAGTTGTATAAGCAAACGTGACGGATTCCAGCATTTTACAAAATGCTGGAAATTTCTGAGCGAGGCAGGAGCAGGGCTGAACCACAAGGTAACAGTCACTGACTGGTTTTGCTTGCCAGACCAGGCTGCAAGTCAGAGAGACCATGCAAAAGGAAATAAATACAAATCAGCTTCTGTTGGTCAGCCAAGGTTTGCTCAAGAGGCTCTGAGTTGCTGTCAGGGCAACTTCTCAAATTCTTGACTATGGCCAAGTGTTCCAAGGCAGCTGTTCCTCTGTCTATGCACAGCTGAGCTAGGGTTTCCCTGCTCTGCTCCACCTCCTTCAGGAATTTGCCAGGTAGACGTTAGAGTAGGAGGCTGTTGCGGGGGGTTCCGGACAGGGCCGTGGACGCTCTCCGCGGAGCAGTACCTGGAAGCAGCAGGGACACATGGTGATGGAGGCGTCGGGCAGCAGCGAGCGGTAGTACTGCCAGCGCAGCGGCCGCGGCCAGCGCTTGACCAGCACGTCCCTCCGGCTCATGGAGCGCAGCACGGCGCGGCTCACCACCACGGGCACGAACTCCGAGCCTCCCTGCTGCGCAGAGGCGGGCAGAGAGTCGCCGTTACCAACCGCCAGCCCCCCAGCATTTGTGTGTTGTTTGAAGAAGCAAAGTCAAACTCCGTAGAAGCAGCGAATGCAGAACCAGCCCAAGCCTCGTCCCTCCCGGTCAGTCTTACCAAAACCTCCGGCAACAGCAGCATCCAGCCACATCTGTTTCCAGTGAGCTTCCCTTATCTCTTTAACACAATTCCATGCAAATAACAGCTCACAGTCTCTATGAAACCCTCACAGTAAGGCCTGCTCTATACGTGGTTTGCTGCTGTACCGGTGCACGGTGAGGAAACAAAATTCTGGGAGTGTTTGGTTTAAAATCCTTGTTGTTTCAGGAGGTTTGTCTTTGTTTGGGGGCTTTTTGTGGGGGTTTTGCTGGTTTGTTTGTTTTGAGGGCGTTTGTTTGTGTTCTTAAGAGAGCAGTTAACTGGTTAGTCTATTTCCCTCTCAAGTGCCATCTCTCTCCCAGTCCCCGGCTCTACAGCTTTTTCTACCACATACACACCAGAAAAGCAGCCTTGTAAAGTAAAATTTTCTATTAATTTCTGTTGGTAGACACAGGTACAGTTCTTACCTCAAAGCTCAGTTTTGCTGTGAAGGGATCATCATCCTCAATAACATCTCTACTGTCATCAAGCTTTAAACTCTGAGCATCTGGATGCGTGTCTTAAGGAAGGACAAGAATTCCTGGGAAACTGGCTCTCCTTATCACAGCCAGCACTGAGAGAATCAGGACGAGAGCACCCCAGCAGGACCAGTGCCCTTCAGCTGCCTCAGAGTATCTCAAACTGTGACAGTGCCCAGGTCATTACAAAAAGTACCAAGAAGGCCTTGCTGGGGTTTCCAGTGACTGGGGAAGTTTATCCCTGCAGCTGCTGTAGGACAGCCAGAACAGACTGACCACAGCCAGGCATGACATCAGCTCCTGCCCTTCCACAGATGACAGAGCAAAGGAAGCAATCTACTGAAGTTACATTTTTGGGCAGCCTTAGTCAGAGTTTGTGTGTTTCTGCACATTACTCGACATCTCACATTCTATAACCCTGACAGCAAGCGGGAGCTCTGGATGCCAAAGCATTCCAAACCAAATCTCAACAGGAAGAGTTGTGAAGTGCTTTATCCAAGAGAAGGCAGCCTCTAAAAGAAGCTGTTACTGGAAGCTACACACTCCAGATTCTCCCCACCCTTGCCTTAAAGCAGTTCACACAGAATAGGTAAAGCATGGCATTCCACTATAAAAAATAAACATTGCACAGGATGATAAAGAAACTATCCTGTTGGAAAACTGTCTTGACAATATTAGGTTTAGTTAAAGCATATTTTGGTTGTTATACTAACCCAAGAAAGAAACAAGAGGCAATTGTACTTACATCAGTCACATGACAAAAAGAAAGGTTTAAACCTAAGGGGAAAAAATAACTCTAAATTGTTTAATTTTTCCCTAAGAAAAGGAAACCAATTCTAATCAAAAGGATACGGTCACTCATGGTCTCTTGCCACTTATTCTCTCTTTTACTCACTCTTGGAGCTTCAAGATCAATGAGAGCTACAGCTTCTTCATCTGTGATGCCATCTTCCAAATAGAACTCAACCAGATGCAGCACCTCTGAAAGGTGGGAAAGGCAGGAAAGTGTTTGACCTGCAGGAACTCAGGAAACGCCTCAGAGCTGATACTGTGCTCCTTCATGTCAGTGGGGTTCTGCTCACCTTCTCTCATGAATCAAGTTAAATAAAATAACACTGCAGCACACCAAACCCCCTGAACTTCTGGAAGGGTTGTGTTCACCTTCACAGAATGCTAGATGCAGTTCAGTGTCTGGCAATAAAACAATGCTGTGCTGCTGCTCCGCAGCGAGAGCCAACAACCCCACGAAGTGAAATTTAACAACAGCAAAGGAGCATTTGTTTGGCCAAACAGCACAGCAGAGGGGAGAGACGAAGCACGAAGCTAGAGTGTAACACGGGTGTACTCGCAGAGCAGTACACTCCTACGCACCGTAGGAGGAGGCCGAGAAGACGAAAGGCTGCCTGCAGTTAATGCACACGTTCCCCAGGTTATTCAGCAAAGGGTTGTTGGTGGAGCACCTGTAACACAGGGGCACCAGCTCCTGAAAAGACAGATGGAGAGCATGGGAATCGCAGAGCTGCACACCCTCAACTCTTTGTTTTCAATTAAACACGGGCCCCTTCGGCTGACAACACAGATACAACAGCAGCACCAGTCAGGAGAAGCACGGCTGGGAAATCAGATCCTTCAACATCTGAAAATGCTTTCCCTTTAAACAAACTTAAAACTAGCAAGTTTTCCCATTAAAAATAGCTGTCTCCACCATTTTAACAATTAAATTTTCACCTTGCCTTTGCAGTAACAGAAACAGAATTCTGCATCAAATACACAGGGACAAAAGAAGCCGAAGAGAAGTTTACTGAAGCAAAGTTTTTCGCTCTAAGATTTGGTCAAATTTAGGTTCTACAAATAATTCATCTCTTTTCAAGAGCGGAGTTATTTTAGGCAGTTCCTAAAGGGTGTGTTTCTATTATTTCAGGAGGCCAGGTGCATGTTCACTGGTACAATGCAATTTATTTTTAGTGAGTCCTCCCTGAGACATGGCTTTATAGAACACTGCAGAAAGGCAGACTTCAGTGAAAGAAGAAAAGGTGTTAAAATAAGATTTACGGAAGGAAGGTCACTGAAGGGATGGAGGGAGGAGGGAAAGAGTGTTAGGAGAGAGACAAATGAAAGTGACCTCCAGCTGGAAAGAGAGAGACAAAGCCTGCGGAACAATAGCACGTGAACTGTGGAGAAAAGGGCTTGGAAGAATTAACAGGCAGTGAGGAAGGTGACTGCAAGAGAGGAGAGGGAGGATGGAGGCTGCCCACAAAGAGAGGGCTGATTTTAATTTGCTCTCAGGAGCAGAAGGAAGTCTGACTTGAAGAATAACAATAAAAGGACTGTGTTTCCAGCAGAAATACAATTATATCACAGAGCCATGCATAATGTATTTCAGATTGTTTTGTGCACACAGGAACTCATATTCTAGGATTAGGCTACATATTAATGATTAACATGAAACATATTACAGCTTACTTCACTGTCATGGAATGGCTTGGATCGGATTGTCAGGCTGCCCAGCTCAACAGATTTCTGGAACCTGTCTGGGATCTGCAGTCCCTGCAGCTTGTCATAAGCATGACGAGCCAATTTATATGCACCAAGAGCTTTACTCTGCTTTGCCAGGGCCAATAATGTATTGCTATAATTTAATTAAGGAATAAAAATACATACAGCATTTAGGAAAAAACGCAATACTCTGTCTAATCACAGAAGTTTGTGCAATGAAGCACAGCCAAAACCAGGACATCAAACAGGCTTTAACCAGAGAAATCTATTTACAGAACTTCATTTACAAACACGTGTGAAAGGACTATCAAAATATCCGTGAGTGATTATTAGCAAGGTAAGGAACTGACCCTACATAAATGCTGCTATGGTTAAATATTCTGACTCCATTTACAATATTTCAGTAATTTTGGGGCGCATGCATTTTCCCCCAGACACAAAAAATTTAAAAAATCAAACATTTTTTACAGCATAAGTAACCCACTGACACTGAGTAAATACCTGATGTGATTTGAAAGAGTGTGCCCCATGTTAGCAACCAAGTGCTGTCCTTCCCTTTCACCAGAGGGAAACAGTAACTGCTGTTTCACTCACTGACCACAAGGCCTGTTATCAAAGACTTCACCGAAGATTCTACATTTTAAAGTGAGGAAGTTATGAAGAGGAAGGCTAACATGCCATCCAAAGCCAGAAATGAAACCAAGACAAGGCCTCCCTCTGGCAGCAGTGACCTTCAGGCCATGCGTCTCCTCCAGAGAGGTGCTCGTCGCAGGGCTCACACAGCCCGGGGAGGAACGCTCCCCACGGTTCGGGGGCACTAACAAAGCCAAGGCGATGGTGGCCTGACACCACCGCCACACCGGCCTCACAGGAAGCCAGAGCCCCTGGGTCTCCCTGCCTCTGCCTCAGGTCAGTCTCCTTGCAAGAACACGGTCAGGATTGAGAGCCAACACCTTTCTGCAGGCCTGGTGTCCCAGAGCTCGCTCCCCTGACACGGGGGACTCGCCACACCGGGAAGGGTTCAAGGTGGCCTAACAGAGTTACGTGTTAGTTGATTTGCACAGCTCTCCAAAACTGTAACAAATAACAAACTAGCGGGGCTCAGCACACAATGGTTTGAAGAGGACTATTATTCCTGAGGGACAGAAGTCAGTTCCCATTAATTATAACCAACAGCTGACACCAAATATTCCCTGCAGGAAGTCCCTGCCTTGGACCAACAGCAGTTATTCCTTTCATGTTAACACACGGTAACTTCTAGATTTTGTACTGTATTGGAAGGATACACTTTTGAGATCCCCAAGGGAGTCTCCTTTGTTAAACTGTGAAGCAGAAACCTGGAGATATTGAAGAGGGTTTCAGGCAAGTGGAAACTGAAAGGCTCCTCCTGTGGTATGAAAAACAAAGACACACATTTCTAAGCTGGAAAACCAACAACTTTCATCAGTAAGCAACACAGCACAAGGCATCTCTAGTACCGTGTTTCTTTCATCCGTTGAGAAAAGAAGTGTTGACAGAACATAACAAGAGGATTTTGCATGTCTTTATCACCAAAGCTCAAGCCTGACACACACAGAAAACAGAGACAGAGATCAGCGTAGCTAAGACAGAACCTTTAACAGGTTGTTTAAAAATAAGGGCAGTCTGCACAGCCCCAGTGCAGAGTCTAGCACTGTGAGATCTAAAGCAGTCTGACAGCAAAGAGGGCACAGCACAGAGTGTTCTTCTGGGCAAGGGCAAGGGCGAGGGCTCTGCAGTGCTTTACAGCAGGTATGTACGCGGGGATGGCAGCGTGACTGACTGCTGGAACTGCTGGAATTAGGAGGAGCTCCTCACCCTGACTGCGCAGCAGGGACACACGCAGCACCTGTGGACATCCCTAGGCCAGCATGCCTTCTGCTGCTCCACCCAGTTTTCCAAGGACTACGGGAAAAACTGCCCCTGGCCTGTGCAGGAGCAGAGGCTCAGGCCCCATGGACCCAACCAAGGCAGCCAGCAGAAAGGGCCACGGGCAGGAGGGAGCCCAGGCACAGCCCTGCCCCCCTGCAGCTGTTGGAGCTGAGCAAGCCCCTGAACAGGACAGCTGAAGTCTGTACAATAAAATAAACTAAAGTTAAATAAATAAAGTTACTGTTCGGTATCACTGATGTACATTCAGTATTTAATTGCCTGAAAAGGCTTAGTTATTTTTGGAGTCCCTAAGGAAAAAAGCTCAGGAAGCATAAATACACATTTCTAAAGTGAGTATCTTACAATGTATCTTTGAATAAAGTGATAGACATGGTAAACTTCTGCCAAATGCTGGAAGTGATGAAACTTCTGCAACATTTCAGTCTGCTGTCCTGCGTTCTCTGTGAAGGCAAAGGCATTGGTATCAGCCTCAAAGAGCAGTTTATGAGACCCAGCTGGAAGAAAAGAACCTGTTATGATTTTAGCACTGCCAGAGGAGTTATGTCCCAGGTCAAATACGCCCCATCTACCAACGCAAATCATATGCTCAGAGTTGCTATTCTTCTGAGCAAACTGCTGGCCTGAAACAAGCACAGCAAAACACAGAACAGTTGAGGAAATGGTTTAGCACAGCCAGAGGCTCCAGCTGAGCTACAGGTAGAAAGCAGCAGGTGTGCATCCCTGGAAGCCTCTTCCAGAATGCCAGAGTTCACAAATACAATTAGTTTTGAAAACTTTTGCCAATACCAAATACACTACTAAGCCGTTTGGAAAAACGTGCATCTCAAACATCGGAGAGGTGACAGATCAGCCGAACTGAAAACAAAGGCAAACTTAGAGCACCAGGCAAAAGGCAGAATTCCCAACCTTCTGTATTCATTCTCACTAAAACACCTATTAACTATTAATGCCTCTCACCCAGTGACATGCATGTGGGAGACAAGATGACAGCTAGCAAACAATCAGTTTTACCTGGTGGCAGAAATAATTTGTAACCTCCCTAACCTATGTTCAAACACTTGAGGTAACTTACTCTCCAACATCTTTTATTTACTAGCATGTCAACCCTCCAGGCAATGGGTGTGGCGGGAAGGTGCAGGATACGTGGTCCCAGGAGGCACGATTTTCATCCCAGCCAGACTTCAGAAGGAGCCTTATGCCTGCTGATGTCACTGCTTTGTTTATTTCTTTTAAATTAGCACATGGGAAAAACAGGGGACTACAAAAATAGCACAGGCCCGAGATACCCACAGCATTAAAAAACCCCAATCAAACCACCCGGCAGTGAAGCAGCTGCAGCAATGCGATCACAATGCAGGAGCTGTTTGTCTAGTGCATAATAAGGTAACAAACACACGCTTCCTTTGGTGACTCACCTTGGGCTATGTCTAAGCACTGCATGGAAAGCATCCAGTAATAATAGGCTGCGTCGTTAAATCGGCTTTCAACCACGGCGTTGTGTGTTAACTGCTCCAGCACCCGCACCGCCTCTTCCTGCCTGCCAGCCTTGTGAAACGCTACCAGCCCGAAACAAAGAGGGGTTACACTGTGATTAGATCAATTAACAGAAATTAATGTTTTTGAATTGCGAGCAGTCTATTCAGCCCATATCAAACACTCTGTCCAGGGCAGGATAAAAGGGATTATATACTGCTATTTTCCCCCTTGAAAGCACTAACACTAATGGAACATAAGAAGAAGCTGTAGGTATTTTAAAGCTTTTACACTGCCTCAGCAACTCTTGAGCTCAAGGAGCATGCATAATAGTGGTTGCTGAGGTTTATTTAAATAGAAAAGAGAGGAGATGCTGTGATGATTAGATCTCTGTATAAAAACCAGTTTATACAAACTCCAAACACTGCAAATCACAACTTCGCTCAAAACTACAATAAACTGTTTGAAGTCAGTGCTCTGACTAAAAGTATTGTGCTTAATACTTTAAAAGAGTACAGCTACTACAGCCTTCTGTCACTAACAGAGTTTCCTTTTCTCATGCACCAAGGAACACCTTGAAGTCTCACCTGGCAAACGTGCATTTGGCCAATGCAGTCTCCATATAAACGAGCGGGGCTGAGGGGGAACCAACCCCACAGCACTGGAGGCCCCTGAGTGAAACCAGCTCAGCTCTTTCTGTTCTGACAGCAGAGCAGCTCCGTGAGGGCCTCCAGCTCCTGCAGCTGTGGGCACCTGCACCTGCAGAGCCGCAGCAGCAGAGCTCTGTGCGGGACACGGGGCCTCTCGCCTGCCCTCAGAGCTCTGTGCGGGACACCACCTGCATTCGGAGCTCCATGCAGGACATGGGGACTCCCACCTGTCCCTAGAGCTCCGTGCAGGACACGGGGCCTCTCCCCTGCATTCTGAGCTCTGTGCGGGACACGGGGCCTCTCGCCTGCCCTCAGAGAGTGCCAACCCCCAGCTGCCCTCAGCAGCTGCCCCAGGCGTGCTCAGGACACAGCAGCTCTGGCTCGCTGCCTGCCTGGCCCTCCTGGGCTCGGGTCCCAGCTGGCTCGGGAGCAGCTCCTGGCACATGGAGCTGCGCCCCAGCCGAGGCTCGGCACACGCCGCTCGCTTCAGCGGCTCCTCGTCTCCTCAAGAGTTTGTGGACTGCATTTTGAAGCCCTTCCATAGGATGGGAAGTTGACAGTTCTGTTCAAATGTAATCTTATAAGCCAAACGAACCCCACAGAAACCTTAAAGAAACGGGAAAACTTGACTTGTGCAAATCCAAATTTACCTAAATGCAAGGAAAAATTACATTTTCCACTCAGGTTTATATAATGGCTGCCATATTTTGAATTTTTGTGGGATAAAAATCTTACAACAGTTAGGATTATATGCCAAATACCTCTTACGTGCCACACTCAGATATACAAGATAGAAAATCTGGATTTATATCTAGATGCAATAATTTTTGATAGATCCATCACATTTTCCTATAAAATAAGGAGATTTCCAGTTACTTTAAAACAAGTTTGAAAACATGGATTATATTTGATTTTGAACACCACTGATAAGAAATTTGCCAGGTGAGAGTCTGCATATCGTGTAGTGGAAAACTATGGAATAAATATGGAGTGAGCAATGATCTGCCAATGACATTCTCACCTTTTTGGGCTTCTTCAAATTGATCGCTCTCTGCCAGCCACTGAGCATAAGGGACATAGACTTCATCTTTGAATTCAGGATGCTTTTCACTCAGAGCAAATGCCTGACATAAATAAAAAATTCATTCTTAGAATAGTGCATGGTTTAAACAGTTAAAGGGTTTAAAATATTCCACTGGATCAATCCTTCAGCTCTAAGAAAATTCACAATGAAACATACAAACAGAAAAGAGACTGTAATCCATATTTTCTCCAGTATGAAACTTATGTGTTTTAAAATAAAAAGCAATCAACAACAAAACAAAAGAAGCTTAGCGCAATAAGAGACTGACTATTGAAACAGAAAGACTTGAAAGTGATTATCTGGGAAATTTAGTAGATTTCCCAGTAAGAGACAAAAAGTACTTGTATTTTTGCTGAATACATCTTTTAAAGAAATTGAAGTATCACAATAAATGCAGTTTAGATTCACTTTCAGAAAACCACACCACCACCAAACACATGCTGGCAATACACGATTAACTGAAATACTGCGAATGCTTCTGCAGAAGCCTCCCTCCCTGCCTGCCTGCCTCTCCCTCACTACAGTGCTGGGGGAGCCAGACATTTGCTCCCCTTTCTAGCTGCAAGCAGTGACAATAAGAAGGAGTGGTTTTCAAAACAGAAATCAAGGGCACACTTACTTCTTCCCAGCGATGAGTCTCCACGTGGAGCTGGACCAAGGCTTTCAGGTCACCAACCTTCAGGTAGGTTTCTGCAGCATAGCCAGGGTTATCAAGTTGCTTAAAATAAAAGGCACATTTGGCCAAAGGCTCACGCTCAGCTTTATCCAGTTTTCGAGCAATTTCGATTAACCTAGACTCAGCAGAAAGAAGCCAGATGTTTCAGATTCTGCCTTGGTGCTTTACCTTTTAATTATTGTCATAACTTCACCTTTAATCAGTTAACATTTAATAAACATCCTATAGTACTACCATGCAACACCGTTTAAACAGTTTCAGTAAACATTCCAAATAGCTTCTTCCTTTTGCACACTCAAACCCCTTCCTTCCTTCTTTGCTCACACTATCAGCTCTGCATCTCAGGCTCTGTGCAGAGCTGTGCAGAAGGAAGGAGGGAACATGTCCTGCGTGACTCAGTGGCACAGGACACACTTCCCAACCCTGACCTGAGCAACAGGCTCCTGACTATTACCCGCTGTGCTACACAGCAAAACAGAGGCAAGGCCAGCCTGAGGGGCCTGGCCAGGATCTTAAGGCAGCTGAGAAGTGACCCCAAGTGTCACCTACACTGATGAGAAAGGACCAGCAACAGGAGTGCCCAAAGAATTCCTAAAGGCTCTGTGCTCCAGGTGACTTCTCTAACCCTCTAGATGATTATCCTAAACAGCTGAGAGCAGCAGCAATGGGCTACCTGGTACAATTACTGCTGTGATGATTACTCTGGAGGCATTCGGGCTATTTTAGACAATCTCATATTGGAGATAAACCCATGCAGACTCTTCACTGCTGTAATGCATTTGTATTTATAGCCCTACCCTCTAAACATATGCAACTTCTAGAACTTTTAAAATCATAGGTGTGTTTCAGATACTAAATCTGATATAAAGACAGATACCATATACATTTGGTCTTATTTTAAAATTAAGTGGAATTCATAATATCTCATTCAAGCTTCCATTATATATTATCTCCGAGGTCACAGAAAACCTACATATCCACCCAGCCGTGGTCCCCGCTGATTTCGATGGCCTTCATGTGCTCTCCAGCAGAGAGGTACATCTCCACTGCTGCCCTTGGTTCATTGATATCCTTGGCCCAGTCTGCTTGTTTTTTTATCAGCATCTTTGTGTCTTTGGGATCTCCAGATCCCAGAAATTCCTGCAACAGTGCAATTCAAAAGTCTCCGTTATCTTCTGGTCACAAACATCATTACAGTCTAAACTCTAAAATAAAGAAATGCTTTTGTAACGAAGGACAGAAGAGCAGAACGAAGAGCAACATGGACTGAGCCAGCCTTCAGCAGCTCATCATCCCGGCCCTGTGTCTGGGAGGAAGCAATGGCCAGTTTCCCATTCAGGGTTTTCAATTTTAAAAAAGCAGGAGATGGAGGCCAGGCCCAGAGGAGGCCAATGCAGGGGCCTCAGAGGCAACACCAATGTCCCCTCTTGCTCCCTGCTGAGCCGGGATCGGGGGTATGAGCTACGATTTCTGCAGCTTGTCAGGAACAGGCCTTCCCAAAACAAAATGGTACTAAGCTAAAAACCCTAAGAGATCAATTCCAAGCTTCAGATTTTCCCCTGCAAGCCAAGCAGGTATGGATTCATTCTCAAAAACAATCGAGTCCCAGCCCACGCTCAGTTAACAACAGCACATCCACTTAATCACACGCTGGCATCAGGATGCCCCACCACAAACCAACTGAAGGATGAAACAATTATCAAGTGTCTTTGCAGGAAATAAGATTTTTTTTAAAATATATCCATGAAGTTCTCTTGTAAGGACAGAACCACAGCTGCTCAAAAGTGAGAGGGCTCTGAAGCACTGCTTGGACTTGTGGAAGGAATGCAAACACCAAGCCTGGACCCTGTGTCGACAACCATTTTGGAAATATTTCTAATAGTTAGTTCAGTTTCTTCTGCCAATACTAAAGCTCTGGCACCATATGGTTCACATCTGTTGACATCATGTGCCAGGAAAAAAATATAAAACCCTCCTTCAACACCAGAAGATCGATTAAGGGCAATTTTGCCTGTTAACAGAACAGGCTACTGTCCATTAAACAGCTTCTATCAAAAGAAAAATCAGAACAGAGGAGAAATGACAGGTGGGAAGAGAGTGGAAAACCGTATATTCTCTGTGTTTCTGGCAAATTCTGATTGAGGTTTAAAAAACCAAAACCAAAGCAACAAATGGGCAAAAACCTCTACAGGGAGCCCCCCCACACCAGATCTGCTTCACCACTGCAATTTAGCAGCTCCCTGCTGCAGCCAGAACTGCAGCCCATCTGTGCCAGCTCTAAGTGAGCCCAGGCCCGCCTCGTGCAGCACAGCCCTGCTCCAGGAGCAGCTACACAGGACTCCCGAGAGCCTCGGAATAGGGAGAGCTGCACTGAAGGGCGAACTCCAACAATCTCCTTGGCATGACTTGTTTTCCAGCTTAGGTCACCAAAATAAGCCCAGAATCAAAAGCTAAGCTGAGCTTCTCAGAGTATAAAGAGGGTTTTTTGTGAGTTGCCAGTAATTAGTGATCTGGTGCTGTGATAAAGAGCCTGTGACCACGTATCAAAGGACTCCCAACCTCTGCCTCCAGTCTGGACCCTCCATCCAGACCTCATCAAAGTCACGCACAAGAAAGCAGGTTCTGTGGTTCTTTGAATAATTCTGGCAGCATCAGTGAAAACAACAGCGCAAAAACACACCCTCTTCTTTCCTTGGATAAATAACTGGCAAAAAGGGGGGTCTACACGTTCCTCCATGTCCTGTGCACTCCCTGCACAAGAAGATGCCTTAGGAAGTACCTTGAATTTCTCTGCATGGAGTCACTCTGAAGTACAGGAGACATGAGACCTCTTGCTCTCTACTGGTTAAATTTAGACATGACTGCAGCCAAGAATTGAGAGATTCTCACAAAGACTTATGGGAACATTTTCCTGTATGAATTACGTTTATGTTCGAGAGGAGCCAAAACACTGAAGCTAACAAAGACTCATCAGCCAAAAATAGCGGAAGTCGGGCTTACATCAGCAAAGCCCCCAAATGTTTCTGTTGAGCTCTTGGAAGAAAAAGATCTCTCTGCAGCATGGCTCAGGGAATCTCTGCTAAAGAGTTTCTGTGCATGTCATGGTGAATTCTTTGTCCTGGATTGGGCAGAATAGGGCTCTGATGAGTGATGAATGAGACTAAACAGGGCATGCATTCTCGGGGATTTTGATAAGAAAACACCACAGAAGACTTAAAAGCCAAGTAATGCTTCTTATCACCATATAAATGCATCAGTTTTTAGAATTATATTCAATTTATTCCTAGATGGAAACAGTTTTTTAAAAAGCCAAGACATTGAATCTTTGGAAGAAATTATATAGTAAACAATAATATTCTAGCTTAGCATATTATACAGCTTTTAAAAGGCATCAATAGAGAAGTGACTTACTCCAACCCATAAATATATTTTTATTATAACATGGGTACTATCTTGTCATCTTTGGAGGACAAACAAGTAAAAAGGCACTCTCAAATGAGATAATGAGGGAGAATGAGTCACGAACACAACATTTTTAGTTTTGTAGGAAGGAAAATTACTATGGATAGTACCATGTAATCACCAGAGTCATTGGTGGTGTCCACCACAAAAGTTCACTGAAAAGCCCTGAATTTCCCCAGCATGTTTGAGACTCTCCAAAACACAACCTGCTGCCTCGGTACAGACTGCAGGAAAGTGTCACCATTACACCCCGGCCCGAGAGACCTTTCCCCTTAGAAACCAAATGGCCTCCAAACAAATACCTGAGAAGATACAACTGGAATTCAAAGCCACACTTCATCCCAGCCTTCTGCAGGCTGGCAGTGTGGGAAGAGGCACAGGCGCGGGCCCACCTTGGCGTGCTCGAACATGCGCAGCTCCGAGTACATCTCCAGGGCCAGGCTCTCGTGGCCGCTCCTCTTGTACAGCTTCGCTGCCTCCTGGAACTTCCCCTGGTAGGCAAAAACATCCGCCAGGAACAGCTCCGAGTTGTTCTCTCCGTGCTTCTTCCGCTCCTGGAGAAACAGAAAAACGGAAGAGAGATGTATAAAATATTCTAGATGATCAGGACCTAGGTGAGAAATAGCCTTTGAGGAATTCGATTTTCAGGCTTAGATTTTAACTGTTAATAATTAAAAACCTGTAAGGGGATAGCATAATTATGCCTCTCCTACATTTCTGGTGAATTTATAATTAAAGGATTAAATCCCTTCTTAATTAAAATTACGAAGAGCAAAATTAAATGTCACTATACAAACCAAAGTGATGAAAAGTCACTTGTCTTGATTTCATACAGGAAAATGAACACATGCTATCATTATGCCAGTCTATTTTAAAAAAGGCATCTGACGGGCTCCTCATTTTCTCCCTACAATCTCACCAGCATACAATTTGGCTACATTAACAATATGTGCAGGTGGGATGACAAACAGGAGGATAACTGCCAGCAATAACTAAATTCAGAAAGTATGTTAGCCTGCCTCTGAACACAAACCAGTGATACCTCCACTGTCCCCACATGCAAAAGCTCGTGGATTTGGGTCAGCACCAGTCACTTCCAGAGCACCTGTACACGCTCTGGTAACCAGAACTCCTAGCACTGACTGCCTGGGAAGGGACCATGAGGACAGCATTAGTGCAGTGGCATTCAGAAACCCTCCACGTGTGTGCAGAGCCATGGGAAACCTTGACAGACTGCAGCAGCACCCTGAGTGTGAGGGACCCAGGACAGGTTTGTGTGTGTGTGAGTGTGTATGTGTGTGTGTGTGTGTGTGTGTTTCCCTGCGAGTGCCTTATCCTGTGTCCTGGACACACCACTACCCTGCCTGGGATAAAGGAATTTAAAGAAAACTTTAAATGCAAGGGGAAAAGCATTCCATGAGCATACCAATTCAATCCTGTGCTGCCAAAGGGGCTCAGCCATCACTCCCTGGTCACAGGCTGACACTGAGCTGCTGTTCAGAGCTCCCTTCAAAAACTCGGTGACATGAATAATCAGAGGACTTGTTACACCCTTTTCAAAAGACTACACAGAATCTGGCCAGATAGAGATGGCAACTATATTTCTCTGTCATTAATTAGGAAAAAGTGTCATTATTGAGAGAAAACCATCCATTAATGGACCATGTGTGTTTAGTTACACCCCTACAAGCCTTAAAGGAATCCAACCCGCTGCAGGTGACAGCAAGTGGGGATGCAGAACTCACTGCAGAAGGAGCATTTTCAGGACGTATGAAAGTAAGTTTATCCCTAGTTTTAGTGGGATTCTTTCCTATTAAACAGAATATGACATGACAAATCCAGAATATCCTCAATAAATGCAAATCTGGAGAAGCATATGTGGAAAAGAAAGGTTACTACTGGTGAGAGAATGCTCTCACCTACCTATACCCTCGAAAAGAAAAAAAAAAAAGAAAACCATCAGAGAAAGGGGCTCTTCATGCAGACCTTTGTCCTGTGTTAGAGAAAAGTTCACTGCAACCAGCTGGCATTTTGACAGCAGCAGGACAGCTCTGCAGACATGAAGACAAGAAATGTATCTTTCAAGAGAAGGTGCAAATCTAATTAACACTAAGATGAGGAATTCCCTTTATGCCATCTCCAAGCAGATATTTAAGCACTATCTTGCCATCTCTGCAGAAGGACAAGGGTGATGAGTATATTTTCAAGTGCTCATGAGAGACAGCTATTGTTAAGTGAAATTCTATCAAGAAGTGTGAAAAGAGTAGGCAGGAGTGATTAGAGCACAGTATAGAAGTATGGAATCCCAAATTCTATTTCCAGTTGTCACAGACTTGTCATGAGACCCCAAGTTTGTCATTTCATTTCTCTGGGCCTGTTTCTGTCTCTGCAAGGAGGAGATAATAGTAATTACCTACCTCAGGGGGTAGGGAAAGGCTTAATGAACTCATGTTTATTAAGTGTTCCGTACTAAGCTCTGTCAGCACAGTAGTAGTCTACCAATTATTAATTGAATACTGAACGTTTTTCCAGTTCTCCTGAAGACAGTTTCAGAAGTTCTCATCCCACACCCACATTCTGGTCCACAAAGTTCCACTCCTATGATGAGAACTTGAGTTCACCTCTCTTAATCAGGACACTGGATTCAAACACATCTCCAACAGTCAGAAGCACCAGCCAAACAAAAGTCCTTCCAAAACTGAAAGGACTGATTTTGACATAGTTGAAAGTTTAAGAAAATACACATTCTTGAACACTGCCTTACCTCTATGCTGCTGATCAATTCTAAATATCGAAGGTCTCGTACCCTGGTAAATGCCTATTGAAAAGAATTTTTAAGAAAGAATAAAAGGCATTAATTTGGAAATCCAGAAAAATCCAAATATTATCATGCATGAATCAAGCTGTCTTCAAGCAGAAAGGACAGGCAGAAGTCTGCTGGGTTTGGGTTTGTGCAGTGCCGAGCCTGGAGGGCTCCGAGTGACCCCCGAGCTGTGAGAGGAAAGGGGACGAGGCACAACCAAAGCAGCTGGGCCGGCGTGGGCAGCACGGCAGGGAGGGGGAGCTGGGCCCACCGGCCCCCAAGAAACACCGACTGGCTATTAAAATACTGCATGCTCTTATTCTGGCTATTTTATAGCTTCTCCATTTTGATGGGGGGTGTGACACAGACAAAGAAATTTCAGGAAACCGAAAGTTACAAGGAAGGGCACTTAACTGATTGTATTGTCAAAGCCTGCTCGTTTCTAAACCATTCTGAAAATCCAGCATGAAAGGGGCTCAGAGAGAGGCAGGGAAGTAAGAAGACGGTAAGATAAAAGTACCGTAAGACAGTGTAATATCTTTGCAAATGGAGATAAATGTGCAACCCAAAGTCTCAAGTGGCAAAGTCACGTGCAAGTTGCAGCAGCTCAGCACTTATTCCTGACATGCATCACAAAACAGAAATTTAACTCTTTGGGCTGCACATTCAAGACTTCCAACCCAACTAATACTTAAGAGGGCACAGAGAATATTCTGCTTACATCGGATTGGACTAGGAGCTATCAGAGCCTTTAATGTCAAGAAGCTGCTTTTGTTTGAATTAATCCGCTCTAATTCTAAGAGGGCACTACTTTAAAATTCCAAGGAGGCACTGAAAACTTCTTTTTAAAAGTATCTATTTGCATAAAGCCATCCATGAAACTGGAATTATTCTGATGCCTCCACTTAGGAAAAAAAAAATTAAGCATTTAATTTCTTTTTTTATTTTTTTAAAAATCTGTTATTAACAGATGCCCATCATTACAGACCATTCTCAGCGTATTTTTAGAATGTTTTTCCTTTCATAAAATATTCATGACATTGAACTCAGTTTGCTCTCTCTTACTTGAGAAGAAGTGGTGAAAGAAAATAGGGATGTATTTTAGGCCAGAGAAAACTCAGTTGTTCAGTCTATGCCCAGTCAGAGACCACTCCCAAAGCAAGGCATGCCACACAGAAAAGGACTGAAATTACACTACCCCACCACCACTGCCTTCACACAACCTTCGGGGTAGATAACAAAGAATAGGAAATCTTCACATTTGTCCTGAGATTATATTAAACATTTAGGAGAGGAAAAAGGCAGGTTAGTAGCAGTAAGGAAGGTGGGGGCCAAAGCCAGGTAAGCATCCTCTGCTGCCACCCCGTGGGCGCTGCTGGACGGCTCTGCTCCCCTCAAGCCACTAACACATCTTCCAGCTGGAACTACTTTCTATCAAACACTTCGATTTAGAACGTGGCATCTATCTCGAGAGATACATTCGATTTCAGTTTAAAACCTCATCTCAAAATCCTGAGTTTATAACAAGCAATTAGCTTGTTTGTGGAATAAGACACACTAAGACCCAGGAACACCACTTGCATTCCAGTCATAAAACATGCATTATACACACACATATATATAAATATCAAACCCGAGCTTTCTGCTCAACGAGTAAATAAATGCTTTACCTTTTTAGCAGTTTCAAACTCCAGCCCTTCCAAGGCTTCCATGGCCAGCTCTCTCCAGTCAGCATCAGTCACTCCTAAACACGCAATTTGATAGGCTTCTTTAAACATTTTTCGTTCCAGATACTGATACATGGGTGCAGACTGAAGATTGTCATAAAAAAAACATGTATCAGAAAGCGTAATACTGAGATATATTGGTGAAATTCTCTACAAATATTGGGAAAAAACGTATTCTAATCACAACCATTACAGGCTGCGCAGAGAACAAACATCTTGTTTTGCACACAGAACAACATTCTGGGGTGATCCTTTTCATATCTTCAGACAAGCTGGGTTAATTACATTCCAAACTCATCCAGTTTGAAATCTCCAGTTCTTCGCAATATTAGGAAGAGGTTAAGAATGCGAATTCTTCTGGGAATTGAGCATGCCAAACATGACGCACGCGAGCTTTTTCAGCAGCGTGGCAGCAGAGCCAGGAGGGGCAGCGCGATCTCCAGGGCCGAGCACGCAGGGCACCAGGCCATCCCCCGGGGCGGGAGGGTCCCTGCAAACACCGGGGCACACCCGAAGGGTGCCAGGGAACTGAAGGAACCCTCCTGCCCGGCCTCGAGGACAAAGCTGTCCTACCAAGGCTGGGACTGAACAGCCCCGAAAGACACTCGGGCTCGCGAGGAGCTGCCCCAAAGGAAATCCCGGGGGGAGCTGCCAGACCGTGGATGTGGGTCTGCAGCCACAGCCCAGCCCTCCAGGGAACAGGGAGCACCACTGCCTGAACCTGGGAACCCCAGCACCATGCGGGCCCATTTCTGTGTTATTTTTTCAATTTACCTGAAAATTGGACACCATGTGGTACCCCCTCTCTCAAAAGCACAGCTTTGGAAAAGCTGTGATGCCACACAACTTTCCTGTGGCATCGCGGTGCCTCCGGCCTGCCGGGGCAGACAGGAGTGCTCAAGGCCTGGTGATGCTGGCTGGGGCTGCCAACCACCCTGCACAACCAGAGCCTCACCAAGGAGCTGCGCAGGGCACAGAGCTCTGCAGCACAGGGGTCCTTTAGTCAATACAAGCACGGGACATTCTGCCTTCTCCACCCATTCTCAGAGGCAAATCCTGCACGCTCCTGGATGCACAGATTCACAATCCTTTTACTTTCTTTTTTGGGCTTTGTTTCTTTGGACTTCCATTGCATCTCATGACACAGAAAACAGCATTTTAGGGAAGGCAATCCCTAAACTTTGACTGTAGAGACAACGCAGGCACTATGCATTCACACTAAAATATTCAGTTTAAATATTGCCTAAAGACAGCTAGATGAAGCAACAATGAAAAAGTATTTGATGTATTCAAGAACAATGCAATTACAATGGGGAGAAGTTTTATAGAGAGAACACAGTAAAAATCCTGCAGGAGGTAAGGCCTGCACTGTATTAGATTATGTGCATTTGTAAGTAGAAAGGGAGAAGCAGAAACAACAATTACCAAAAGCAAAAAGGAAGTTAGCTTAATTAATGTCGAAGAAACAAAAATAAAACAGATCACACAATACAACTCAAATAACAACCAAGAAAGTGTGAACTGCAATCATTTTAGTAATGAAATACAAATAAATCTCAGAAAAGCTTCTTCACTTGTTAAACATTCATGTTTATGAGATATAAAGCAACACTTAATGAGATTAAAGGATTACCTGCGGAACTTCAACTGCTGACATAGAGAAAACATGAAGGCAGAAGATCTTGGAGCCATTGTAACCCACAACAAAGCCCTGCAGTTTTTGCTGGTGGACCGGGAAGTTGCTAGCTTTGATATTGAGGTAACCCCCTCCAGAAAAGCAGAGCATATCCTCACACTGGGTATTCCAGGCCACGCTATTAGCATTGGGTTCCTAATGAGCAAAACATCTCAGGATTAAAACTGATGCAATCACACCTTGGCTAAGAAACACTCCTCCTTCAACTGAAGTGTTTGACCTATTACAGCCCGGTGTGTACATACACAGATCATTCACATTTGCAATATCCTAAAGCCTAGAATATTCTTAAACAGATTCATAGGGAGGTATTTTACATTTTAAAACTACGCTATAGTTCTCTTTTATGTATATTTACTAGCAATCTCTACAATCAATCTGTAGAACATAATACCAAATTCCCCAATAATATACTGCTAGTTAGCACATTTAATCGATCATTTCTCAGTCAATTACACAAAGGAAGTTGCAGACCCTATCTTTGCAGCACTCCATCCTTGTTATCCAGTGTGTTCTGAAAACATTTAATCGACATTAATAAGTGATTGTTAAACTGCCAATGAAGAGAGCATTATCACAATTCCTTTTATAGCCTATGAATACCCAACGAACGAAGATGTTTGGGCTTTAATTCTGTTCGTACCAATGATAAAACTAAAATGCTCATTAACTGTAATGCTTCAGAGGGAACCAGGGCAGAGCTCTAAATTAAACTGGAAAGGTCACATGTCTAAGAGCTCTTTATTCAGCTGTCGCTCACATACAGTTCCTGTCTTCTCATCCTACTCCACCGTCTCTGAGAGGGTGGTTTCGACAAACAGATCACAGCCAAATTCCACAAGACGCGATTAACAGCTTCACTGAGCTACATCAATTTCTGCCCAGAGACACTTCTGGGATGTTCTGGGGCCACGCTAGGCGCTGCCCTGCCGCCCTTTCGCAGCAGGAGAGCTGAGGGGCACCTGGAAGAGCAGCTCCTTGGAGTGGATGTCGTAGACGAGGCAGGTGTCGTTCTCATCCACCACGGCCAGCTTGCTGCGCGACGCGCTCATGTCCAGGCAGCGCACGGCCGTGGCCTGCTTCAGCAGCACGATGGCCAGAGCGTTGTCCACAAAGATCTTCAGGATCTGGGCACACGGAAACAAAGTCAGACGCTGCTGCCCCGAGGGCTGCACACAGCGCAGCGGGAAGCGACCCCGCTGCTCTCCAGAGGGGGGAACTGCAAGCTTTCGCAGAGACAAACTGCCAAGAAATTCGGGAAATGCTTCCAGTCTGAGCGGACTGGCTGCTACAACGTGCTCTAGGTCACAAGCCTATGGATACATCGGATGGGTGCATCCTGGATTCTCCACCAGTTACACCATTCCATTAATACAGGAACATGTAACACACAGGATCTCTGATTCCTCGCTACCAGTACCTCTGGGCTCCAGCTGGACACTTCCAGCTGCCTCCTGGAGTGGGAAACAGAGCACCTACACCTGGAGAACAGCCACACCCTCACAAGTGCTCATCAGGAGATGCATACACACCTCCAATCCCCACTAAAGTCAAACCTGCTCTCCTCACCAAGAACTCAATTTTTGTCGGTCGATACTAACAACTCACATGTCAAGACACTGTTAAAATGTACTTGTATGCATTCTACTATCACAGAATGTGAAAGACAGAAGTAATTAATTTTTAATCCCAAAATGAGACTGTCAAATAAAATTCTAAGTGGCAAAAGAGCCTGTTGCTCCTAAGGTCTCCCTCTAAGAGCACAGAACACATTTTATTTGCAGGGGAAAAACACATACCAGACATGATGCATTACCTGACCGTTCTTTAGACCAACTAAGAGGCCTTCTCTTCCTGGAGGCCCTCCAATTACTTTAATGTAACGAATAAGAGATTCCATCAGCCATTCTCGTTCTTTAACACCACTAAATGAGAGGCACTGCAATCTCTTCTCCTAAAGACACAGCAAGATATAAAACACAGCCTGGAGGTGAATTCAAAAATCTGTGTCTGACGTGTGGTGTTTATACCTATACTAGCAGGTGCATCTACTTTTACATTTACTAATCTTACAATAAAATACTCAATTTAATGGGTGAATTCTTTAAGATTTTCCAATCCTATGAGCAAACAAAAACAAACACACCCAATCCTTTTCTAGAAGTTCTCTCTCACCTAAAAGTACCCCTGGGTTCTGCGCTAATTTATCAAATTTACTACAGAACCTCACTTCTGTGCTAATGTATCAAATTCACCCGATTTACTGAACCAGAGCCACCCGAGCCACGCCTCAGTGCGTGCCCAGCAGCATCCCCAGTGAGCGCTGCAGGGCCCAGCAGCCCTGCCCTGGGAAGTGCCCAGCAGATCCCACAGGACAGTCCTGTCCTCAGCCACTGACTGGGACAGCTGCCTTCCACACTGAACTAGGCCCAGGACTATTCTAGCTTTTAAGGCACATACCTGGCATAGAATAATGTGATTTGAACACACCACCAGCAAGTTACATTCAAATTTCTTTATGATCTTCTCCTTCACCCGATAGTACATATCTGCAGAGTCATCCGAGTACAACTCGTAAATCAGGATTTTCTCTGGCATCTGGATGGCTAATCTGTTTTTGTAGATTGCAATTTTCTTCACAAGCTCTCTGCCTTTTATCCTAACTGGAAAGAAAAAACACCAAAATGATAAAGTATAAGCTAACACAAAAATAACATACAGAAATCAGAGAACTAATACACTAAAATTGAATCTCCCTAGAGCAACTCTAAAATTCAAAGCACGTTCCTGCTCAGATATGTTTGCTGCTCTGCATCTACGTAATCTACTATCCCTGTCACAGAGTACCACCCTCTATGAACAGCACATTCTGGAGCAGTACTTTGAATCCTTGCCATAAAAAGCCAGCAGAAACGAAGAAACAAAATAAGCATGAATGCTTGAGGTTACAAGTAAGAAAAATAAAAGCTAAATATAACACATAGTATTTTAATCTCATTTTCAGAGATAAAAAGCTTATTTTAGGAGACCCCAACCCTCCCAGTCTCTTTTCAAATCCCCACAACTTGCATTAAACTTGTCAGTGCTGAGCTTGCACACTCCAAGTTCTCACTCTCCTCGTGCAAAGTGTGTTCCACAGCTGGATTGCCAAAGTGGCAGCAGCCTGTCAGGTACACGCAGCGTGTGTTCCAAGCGTCCTGATGGACAGGAATTAAAACAAACTGCAGGAAGCTGCGCCTGGCTGCCAGGGTGGAATTACCTTTCTGTTCCGTGATGAGGTGCTGGACAATGACGTCGGTCATGCTGTCCCTGTAGGCATAGCGGTCCTTATAGAGGCCATGCACAGTGCTGAAAATCAGCTGGTAGAAGGAGATGGTTCCATCCTGACAGCCTACTGCCTGAACACAAGGAGGGAATCATTTCAGTGAACTGCTGCCCAGGTGAGAAGGGGCAGTGCGGGGTGTTGATACGAGCACCACGTCCCTGCACAGTGAAGAGAGGACACCCGTTACAGCTGGTACTGAACCATGGCACAAGCGCAGGGAGAACAAGGACTGATCTCAGCACAGAGCACGCAGACCCCCATGCTGCAGGGGGGCAGCCCTTGGGTTTATTTGCTTGGGTTTTTGCTCAGATTTTCTGTGGACGGGGTGTGTTTGTTTGTTAATGTTTAAATTTGCTTTAATTCTCTTCCCACTTGTACATGGAACTAGAGTGCAGCATTTTGGGCTGACAGTTGCTCTGTAGACATTTTCTTCTGATCATGAAATAAGATTTGGTCAATTCCAGATGTTATTAGCTGATTTTTAAATTATTTTTCCCTTCTCCTTTTTAATCAAAATGCAGCAAGCACCTTACCATTTGAGAGCAGGTGTTATGCTCCTTACATGTATGTATCCTTCCTACAGCTCATGTCTTACTTTTGTGGGTATTTGTAATCCCAGTGACAGTTCTAGGACCTCCACAGACACTGCTGAGGTTCTACTGCCTGGGTAGGCAAGTAAACTGAAAATGTATGATCTTACTTTAAGTAACAAATTCTCTGTGAAAATGTTTTTCAGAAAAATGATCTTACTCACCACGTAGTTGGAGTCTGGTTTAACTTTGCAGGTCCACACCCAGCTGCTCTGCTCTCCCACAGTGCCCAGGCGTACCCCATCCCTTGTGAAGAGAGAAACCTGCCTATCTGAACCTCCCAGCAAGAGATACTCTCCTTTCGTAAAGTAGCTGATGCAGCACGGGTCAAAATTGAGCACTCTGTCCTTCCCAATCTACCACAGAAAATAAAACAGTACAATAAAAATACAAATGACAAAATCAAAAACATTAACAAAAGGATCATTTCATCTTTCCTGAAGGCAACGAGTCCCATCACTGACACCATTCATCTCCTCCATGCATGGCTTTCAAGACCCAGAACCATTGGTTGTATCAAGATTCCCAAAGGCAGTTCTAAAATACGTCCAGGAATCCCTCCAGTCCCAAACCACTCTGCTCAGAGCACAACAACTCCCCAAACCCCTTCAGCCACCTGGAAAAACCCACAAAGACTCTCTACAAACCAGTGAACCATGTCACAGAAGTCAGCAGAGTTGTAAAGGCTTTAATGGAAGAGCTGCCAGACAGCAGCTGAGATGCTACGTGAGGAACAAGAGCTGAAGGAGTAATGGTTAAAAAAACAGGAGACTCATAAAAGGCTGGGAAAACAGAAGACATTTAATGTAACTAATAAAGCACCAGTATACAAATATTTTAGCTGTGGGACACAAAATAGAATCAAAAATACCCTGTGGCTCTTGAATGAACTCTCCAAGACATACCTGCTTGCCACTCAGGTGGTAAAAGGAAAGCTTCTGACCCCAGTCTGCCACAGCCAAAATGTCATTGCGTTCATCTCTACCAAAAAAACCAAACAAACAGTAATTCTACTGCAATTTATTAACAGATTTCTTAGGGCAACAGAACCAAGTAGGAGAATAGCAGAATTCACCTAATGTTACTCTTGAAAAGTCCCAAACTGAAAGGACAGCAGTTTGTCATTTAAACCTGTGGAAAACAGCTTGGGGACACAAAACCAAAGCCAGTCTCTTCCACAGGAACAACTCAAAGCTTGAGGGGGAGGTGGTGGAGCTCTGCTCTCAGGGAACAGGGACACAAGAAGAGGAAATGGCCTCAAGCTTTGCCAGGGGAGGTTTAGGTTGGGTGCTGGGAAAATGTCTTCCCTGAAAGGGCTGTCCAGCCCCACAGGGCTGCCCAGGGAGGGGGGGAGTCCCCATCTGCAGGGATTTCAAAGCAGAGGAGGTGGCACCTGGGGACAGGTGTTAGCGGTGGCCTTGGCAGTGCTGTGGGCATGGCTGGACTCAGTGGCTCAAAGGGCTTCTCCAATCTAAACAATCCCATGTCCCCAACCTAAAGGGAACTTGTTCCCAGCTCCTCCATTCCCTTGAAGACTGGCAGCACAGCCAAAATCCCAATATATGATCACTTAAAGAAGGTGACACACGTGATATTAACCTGTTCTGGCAGGGATAAAAGTCCAGCCTTTCTGCAATGAGCCAAGGCTTATCTATTCTGCATGGCAAAATGGAAGGATGACATTATTTACCTGGAAGGATTCCAGCAAATTGACCATATTGGAGAGGAAGAGCCCCCTGGCCTCTCTATTTTCACTTTCTCATCACCGTTTTTGTTCCTTATGCTGACAACGCCATTGAACATCCCCAGAGCAAGGTACTGGCCATCATTTGTCCAGCTGAGAAAACACACACACACTGAAAATAAACTACTACAAACAAGCACAGGGAGGCAGGATGGCATAGAGCACACTCACAGAGGAATGGCAGATTAAAGTATCTTTGTAAGAGGGAGTTCTGGGGGGTGGCTAGCAATCCTATAGATTGTTTATGCATTAAATCCACATTTATAGCACGCTCTACGTGGAGAACATTTTATCATATACACAAAAGTAAAATAATTAATTAAAGCAGGCAGTATTTGTAATGTGCTAAGTCTGACACATTTTGGGGATGGCAGTCTGGGAGCAGACCAAAATGCATTAAAAGCCACATTCAGAACATGACTGGACAGAACTGTCTGGACAGGTGTTGAGGGGGCCTAGGGACAGAATAGGGTCTATTCTGGTCCCTTCTTCAGCCAGATGAATGACTTCTGTTAATGAATCCTTGCTTCAGGCTCCTCACAAAGGTAATACCTTCTTCAACTGAAAACACTACAGGGAACTAACTAGAAACAAAAATTGCAATTATTTTTTCTCTAGCTTAATTTTATTGTTGCACAAGACAGATGAACAGATGGACAGATAACCTAAGACAGATAAGCTAAGAGGTCTTCAGAAGGATTTAGTAATAAATAGGACCCAACATAACTTTGCTACTGAAAAAGAAGGAGGGAAAAGTCCTTTTTTAAAAAGCTCCCATCTTAGTTGAAATGGTTTGTACTACAACTAACTTAAATGGCACAGATAACCCTCAAAACTTACCTACAGCAAGTAATCTTGCAGCTTGCTTTATGTTTAGAGACTGACTTCTGTTCAGGAGACCACAAGCCTTGATGAAAGAAAACAAAGTGACAAGTAAGTTTGTGCCAGTGTTCAGACTGGCAGTGTTTTCAAGTGTTCAGACTGGAAACTAATACTGTCAGAGAACTCAGCTGGAATTTTAGAGGCATCAAAGTCTTGTCCACTGCTAGAATGACATTTAAATAAATATTCTTTATTATTAAATGGGTGAAAAAAATCCATTTAAATAACAGAGGGTGTCTCTGCAAAAAACTCCAGTAACAGAGAGCAGCACATTTGATCCTGTGACCCCTCACTACACTGCCCTTTCCCCTTGAGTTTAAATGACTTAAATAAATCAGTGTTGAATGTCTCTGAAGGTTAGGTAGCTTTGTGTCCCCCCTCTTCTGAAGTCACAGAGTACCCATCTGTGGTTAACTCAGCTCTCCAGCTGCGATGGAATTCACTGTCTCAATGTTAAAGTTGAAGGGAGAAGACGTACCAAAATCCCCAGACGAGCAGGATGCCAGCTGATGAGTGAGAGGATTGTATGAAACGCACTGGATAGAGTCATTATGCCTAGAATGAAGTTACAATCAGATTTGAATAAATCACTCTTAAACATCCCTTTTCTGACTTTCAGCAAGCGAGCTGAAAGCTTTAGCAGATGCCAAAATAATTGGATTGGTTTATAGTACATCAAGTAAATCTGCTATTACTGTAAAGTAAATCAGTAACAAATCTTGTAAAAACTGTCTCCAAGTAGCAGGATTCACTGTATTCATCAAGATTACAGCAACTGTGGTTTGTGAAATGCGACTGAAGGTTGTATCCGAATCCTAAACCAAGTGTGCTTGTGCAGGCTCTGTGCAGGGAGCAGCGAACACAAACCAACTCCTGGTAAATGTGCATTCAGGAACAGAACATGAAGCTGACTGAAAACAGAGCTACATGACTGACACAGACCAAAAGTGTCAAAGCCATCTTAAATTTGATCTTTGAATCAGAATTATAGAAGACTGGTCATATTACATGGTTTCATTTTATTCTGACCTATTCTGAGTTTCCCCAGTTCTCTGTCAGCCCTCTAAATTCACAGATTTCTCTGGATTCCTCACCTCCTTTTACGCCTTTAAATTGCTTTCCTGCCTCATCCAGATACTTCAGCTGCTCTTTTCCTCCTCCCTCCCCATCACCCCTTTTCTCTGACCTCAGTGAACCTTCTCCCAAATCTAACAGCTCGTGCTCTTTAATTGCAGCAGTGCATAATCAAAATTGGCTTTTGAGACACAGAACTGAACGACATCACTTACGTGTATTTCAGAATTCCTTCTAGCTTTGAAGTCCAGATTATCACACTTTTATCAGCAGAGCCAGATGCAAAACGCTTGCCTAGGAGTTAGAGATAATTTAAATCCCACACATACAAGAATCACTTTCACTCCAAATACTCAATCAAAGAGAGAGCAGGAAGTTCTTGAACTCGACAAGGCTCAAGTAATAAAGGGCTGGCACTGAGTGCCTGGATGTGCTGGTGCTTCCCCAGGGGCTGAAGGGCACCATTCCATGGCCAGCAGCCAGTCCTTGCCGTGCTGGGAACAGGGACCAGCTCGACTGCCCCAGGGACTCCCAGCACCAAACAGCAGCAGCTGCAGGAAGGCCCCCAAGCCCCCAGAGCGAGTCCCACTGAATGAGGGTCCCAGACCACGAGAGAACTGGAAGCAGAGGGCAGTGAGCAGGTATCATGTGAAGGATCAGGAGAGCAGGAAGCTCTGGGACAGAGGAACTACAGGAATAAAACTCAGGGGCAGACAAGAAGCAGGAACGGGAATCTCGGAGTGAGCCTCCTCGCGCTTGCCACGAACAGTCCCTTCAGCAGTGCTAAAGCTAACACTGAGGCCAAAGGGGAGGGCAGCACAGCTCTCGGGGTCACCTCACGGGTACCTGTGCAGGGAGCACTGCGCAGCAGAGCAGCCCTGCCCTCTGCACAGGAGCAACCCAGCACTCACAGCTGCGACGGAACGAGGCCCTGTCTCCGTTCTCAGAGGGCCCTCCCAAGGCAATGCCCCCCCAGCAGGCACACACAGCCCCGGGTCGTTACCATCCTTGGCGTAAGCCACGCAGTACACGGTGTCCTTGTGTCCTTTCAGAGGCTGGATCAGGGTCCCATCAGAAGTATCATACACCTGTTCCAATGGGAGAAGCAAACGATCCAAACATACAAACAAGAGAACTTGCACAAAAAAACCCTTCAGGGAAGCACAGAACCACATCTGGGTGGGAAGGGACTTCAAAGCTCACTTGCTTCATGCCCTTGCCATGGGGCAGTGAGACTTTCCACTAGACCAGGTTGCTCCAAGCCCCATCCAACCTGGCCTAAAACACCTCCAGTGTGAGGGTTGGGATATAAAATTACTGAAGGCCAACAGATTATGCACTTCCTTTTGTGTCTGCTTTTCGGATTTCATACAGTTCATACAAGACAAAACATTTTCTAGCACAGAAACAGCTTTCTATAACACAATACTTCTTAGAGAGAAAGAAGTCAGTACAAGAAAATAACATGCACAAAGGACATTTTTCAACAGCTTGTTTGGCAGCTTGTTTTACACCTTATTGGCGTTTTATCTTTTATTTTTATATTTTACATCTTGCTATTAAAAACATCCTTCTACACGTTTGATGTTTAAACATAATAAATTACTGCAGAGGAGCATCACTGCGCACACACTTCCAGCCGTGCAAATAGCACCTGAGCCACCTCTGCACTCCACCTCACCCCTCCCCATCCGCAAGCTCTGCAGCAGCCCCAGGCGCCCACAAAGAGCCCGAGGTGAATGTTCCCACATCTCTGCCATCACCACAGTGCCAGCACACAGGCTCGAGTGTCTCCCCGTGACGGATTTTAATGAAACTTGTACCAGCACAGCCCCTGCACTCTGCCAGGACTAGGGGCGATCGTGGATCTCAAACCCGGGCTCTGCACGGGAGGGCCAGATGACACAAATAACTTAAATCTCATTACTGTTGGAAATAGAGCTTAAAACTTGGTAAGAAATATTTAAAAGCTTCAAAACACTTTAGAATTGGCCCGCATTAATATGTATGCTGCTGTGAGGCTGCACTGACAGAGATAAGGGGATTTCAGATAGGTTATATTCATAAGTTAATGTGAAAGAAATCATGCTCCTACAGCTGCGAGGGAGAGAGGACAGGAAGGTTTCCCTACCAGCAGCCTGTTTCCAGCAGCAATTATCAGCTGGGTCCCATCCGGCTTGAACGCCAGGTCGTAAATACTGAGGAAAACAAACAAACAAACCGAGAGCCGCGCGTCAGGAGAGGTCCCTCGCCGTCAGATGTGCCACACGGCCAGCACCGGCACGGCTCGGCTCGGCACGGCACGGCTCGGCTCGGCTCGGCACGGCACGGCACGGCACGGCTCGGCTCGGCACGGCTCGGCTCGGCTCGGCACTGCTCACCACTGCTCGGCCCTGTCGCGCCAGGTGAGCGCGGCCCTCATCCCTCGGGCCCGGCCCGGCCCGCACGGCTCAGCACGGCTCGGCCCGGCT